>VWZL01005048.1:186171-214306 GCA_013396915.1 Stercorarius parasiticus | reverse complement strand
TTCTTTTTTTTTCCTCCCATGGCTCTGTGCTGCTGGCTGGCCTGGCACGCAAGGGCATATGCAATGCAAGCTCTAGCAGGGGATGGTATGGGTAGGAGAAGGAGCTTTCATCCCTAGGCACGGTTTAAGCCATGTCCCATCAGTGGCCTCTGCTTGCTTCTTGCACAAAGCCACGCAGATGGTGTGTCCCCTGGTGTGGGGCCGAGGCGGTGGGATTCGCACACCTGGGAATGTGCCCAGGCACCTCCAACCACCCGCTTTGTTTTCTGTTGTCTCTTCAGGTAGCCAGATGGGAGCACAAAACGCGAGCGCTCAGCCGAGTCTTCGGCTCTCCACATGCTGCCTGCTACTGCCTGGGTGCCGTTATCCTGATGCTTAACTGTGTGCGGAGCCATTGGTAAGGAGCTAACCCTTACTGCTACCTATCGATGCAAAGAAATGTCCCTCTAGGGTGGGGAGGGATGAGGGATATTTGCTCTGCAGTGCTGGATCCAGCCCCAGTTTATCACTTTTACATGGTTGGGTACCTGCAGCAAGATTTGTAATAAAGACGAGGGATGCGGCAGCATGGCCAAAATCATCGGTGTCAACAGCTGTGGAGTGTCGCAGGGTGCCCTGCTCTCTGAGCAGCCCCGGTGACAGGATGACTGTTTGCACAGGATGGATCATAGAATCATAGTATCTTCATGGTTGGAAAGGACCTTTGAGACCATCGAGTCCAACCATACACACACAAAAGAACCCCCTACAATCTCTGCTGCTAGAGCATGCCCTGAAGTGCCAAATCTACACGTTTCTTAAATCCCTCTAAGGACGGTGACTCAACCACCTCCCTGGGCAGGCTGTTCCAGTGCCTGACCACTCTCAGTAAAGTCATTCTTCCTAATAACTAATCTAAACCTCCCCTGCCACAAATTCAGACCATTTCCTCTGGTCCTGTCATTATTCACCTGGGAGAAGAGGCCAACACCCACCTCTCTACACTCTCCTTTCAGGTAGTTGTAGAGGGCCATGAGGTCTCCCCTCAGCCTCCTCTTCTCCAAACTAAACCGTAACAGCAGAATCTTTTAATTTTTCCCATAAAAATCATAAACAAAATTAAACCTGTTTTTAAGAAGCCGCAGTTTCCTGTGTAGAAGAGCAGGATTATCTGTGCACTTAGCAAGCAGTCTCTTTAAACTCTTATCTGCGATCTCTTTAAATACCACCTGTGCTAGCTAATAGTATTGTATGACTGATGCACCGTACGCCATGGGAATACATCCTTTGACGTTCTGAGTGCAGCAGAGAGGTTTACTGCAGAAGATTTCCTCAATGCCAGCAATTTATCTGCGATCTGGTAGGCTTTATCTTCAACGCTGTTAGGAGAGACAGACTCTCTTACTGAATTCCCAGATTCAATTATGCCAGGGTCAGAGCTAATGGGTTGTTTAGTACTTTGGATAATTTCCCAGGCACAGAGATCTCAGGTTGGAATTTGTACATGTGTTTAAGAGCTTTGCCTTCCTGGAAGTGACACTGAGACCTGCCCTTGCCCTTCTGTGTTTGTCCCAGCGATTGCTTATTGCAGAAACCGTAAGAAAGCTTGCAATGAATGGGGCTGTAATTGAATGCAGGCAATGCGGAGGGCATGTGTGTGTTCTGCTGATGTCTTAGCGACACAGCGGGCTTGGATTTCGCTGGGGAATGTCTCAGCAGTCTCTTGAACAAATGACATAGTCGCTTGTTGTCTGGGAAGCAGTGCAAAGCCTTGTGCCTGGCTTTAATTGAAAACACAGCTGATGGAGGGACAGTCTCCATTCCCAGTGGTCCTGCTGGCTCCTGGGTCACTGAGGCTCGCTGGGTCACACTGAGGTGCTGATGGGGAACTGCTGGGAGAGCCAAAGAGACCCAGCACTACATGCTTTCTCCCTGCAGAGATACCCCTACCAGGGCCGGCATCGCTGGCTGTGCTGGCTCTGCTCGATGTCATGAGTTTGTGAGTGCTGTGGGGCTCACTGGGGGTGGCTCTGCCTGCGCAGCCCATGAATTGAGCCCTGAAGGAAACAGCAATGTTAACTCAGGGCGCTGGAAAGGCCTCACTTGGACACTGGTTTTGGAGAAGAGGCTTTAGAAGAGGGGGCAGCTCACCCGCAGCAGAGCACGGATGAGAAACCAGCCCACTGTGCTTGCCAGCCCACCCTGATGGGCCAGGGCCATTTCAGATGATTGCAGCGTGAAGTTTATTTTGTCCAGGTGTTTCAGCGTGGTTGGGTTATTCCCTTGCCTTTCCTTGGCACTGAATTTGGCCCGAGTGGTGGCTAGCAGGCTCGGGAGGCTGTTCAAGCCCTTAACTGTGGGAGTGATGGGATGATTTCAGGATGGTCGTCGGAGCAGCAACAACTGGAGTTGCCCTGAAACGCACCTGGGAGACTCGCTGTCTCCATTCCCAGCTCTGTGAGCCCTCGGGGCTGCCCAAGGCTTATTACCCAAGGCTAGAGAGGCTGTGATGTTTGGGAAGGATTCATCCTGCCTCTTGCCCTGGCATGAAGATATCAGCCAGGTCCAAGCTGGGGTTTGGCTGTCCAGAGAGGCATTCATGGGTCATACAACACGGGCACTGTCATCTCGGTGGCCAGTGACGCCGGGAGGGATGCGTCTCACCCGCTCTCGCCATTTCGCTTTTCCCTATATTTTATTTTCTGAGTCACCTGTACTCGAGCGCACTGATGAAAGCAGGTTTTCCACTCCTCATCCCCATGGAGGCAATCCAGCTGGCAAAGCACAAGCTGTGCCTCACGCTTCGGCTGCGTGCGGTGGTCGGGGTGGCTTTCACAGGCCATGCTGACTACTGATAGCGAGTGAAAAGGCAGCCTCAGAAGGTCCCTCCACCCCCAGTGCTGTAATCCAGCCTTTAAAGCTCCTCTCTGTGTGCTTTGGAGACTTTTTATGTGGGTGGGGGCTGCCAGGCAGCAATTGAGGAGCCCACAGGATGTCTCTTTTGTTTTTAAAAACCTCCTTCCTTTTTTGCAACTGGATTTTTGAAAGGCTCCAAGCTGGGGGCGGCGGAGGGGAGGGCAGAGCAGACAGAAACTTTGCGAGTGGGTTGGCATTGCGGCTGAAAGCACCTCGGAGATGGGCTGTGCTGCTTCACCGCCCGCCCCACGCAGGGGTCTCTGCTGTGGTCCTGCCCCCACTTTGGCGCCGTGATGCTCTCGCGCAAGCTTTGCTCCACGGGGATACCTTGGGTGGAAGAAGAGGAATGTCTTGGGCTCAGTTAAGCAATTAGATGCTTCCCAGCTCTGAGCTTCATTACCAGCCTTGGCTTGCTTCTGAGAAGCAATCCAGAATGACCTGTGACCAGGGGGCACCTGCTTAGTCAACTGCACAAGACAAGTATCCTTAATTGCTGTGGTACAGTGATTATTTTCATTACAGCTGTGTTCTTTCTGCAGAAAGCTGGGAACTTCCATCACCGAGGCTCTTATCTGTGAAAACAATTCCTGAACTTTTGAACTATCTGCACTGTGCGCACTGCCCTAGGGGTTTATGACTGTTGTCTGTGTGACATGGGACATGACAATCTTTACTGTCCTCCAAACTTACATCCAGCGTCGCTCTCTCCTGCCTTACCATGTTGTTGGTATCTTCCCTTGCATCAGCGCTACCATTAGCCACTGGCGCTGCCTCCGAGCCCTCCTGCGCTGCCTTTTGCACACTCTGGCAAATTCCCACCAGGAATTTGGGGTGTGCGTGTGGTTTTGTACACAGGGTGCTTATGAACTTCCCACCTTAAGGGTGTGGGGGTGTTTGCCTGACCTTTAAAGGCAACACCCACATGCACACCCTGAATGGGGCGGTTTGCAGATGTGAGAGTCTTGGGGTGCCTGGGGCTGTGATGCCTCCGGTGGGAGTAAGCCCCGCGGAGGCTGAGCGAGGGCAGCGCTTTGGCAATGCTCGGTGGGTACCGCGCTGCCGTGAAGTCTTTCATTGATGCCAGTCACTGGGTATCACCCTCCTGCATGGATGGGCTTCTCGCTTGGAGCTGATGCTTGCTTCCAGGAAAATGAATCAACCGTGGGATGGGATTTTGCACAGGGAAGGAGTTGTTTGTCATTGCCTGGTAGTGCCTCTCGCCTTTACGCTCAATGCTATTTATTTTTTTGAGCTGGTACTGTGGTGTAAACGGTATCGATCCGAGAACCACGTGGCCTTTTGTGCAGAAGTGACCAAGTTTGATGATGGGAATCGAGTGTGGTCTGAAGGAGCCGATGTCGCCTCTGAGCCACGCTGCCAGCAATCTCTGGTGGCTGTCTGGGAAAAGCCCCAGGTGGCCAACAGCACCTTGTATCCACGCTGGCATGGCTGCCGGGCATCTGGATGAGGAAACTGGGCAGCTGAGATGTGAGGTGGGGGGGAGAAGCTGCCACAGCCCCCAGCTGACCTAAATAACATGCACGCCAGTGCTGGCAGAAAAGCAAAGTCATTATTGGCAAAAGAAACTGTGAAGATGATGACTGGGCTAACAATTGCTGGTGGTATTGGCAGGACAATTTTAGTGTCATCGGGGCTGTTTGTTGGTTTGGGTTTTTTTTTGTTTTGTTTTCCAAATGAACAAGATCTTTTGTTGCAGCATGTGCTGCTGGGCACCGCTGGATGGTTTGACCCCTGTTGCCTCCTTTTGCCGAGAGGAACAAAACCTCGGGCATGGGGGACGGATCGACGTCCCTCGTGGTGAGCAGCACGGAACCTTGCAGCGCCGGCTGCTGCCTCCAAAACCATGGACGCCTACATCACCACTGCTTCCGTGCTGCCCGCCGTCCCCTGCCCCAATTCTGCTCCAATTGCAGTTGCCAGTCCCGGTTTCCAGGCTGATTTTTGGGATCAGGCAGAGGGAGCACTGCTGGGCTGCTCGCAGCAGTGACCCAGTTTGCTGGATGAGGTCTTTGCCCTCCTTTGCTGGGAAGGGATTGCAAAATATGCTGACTGTGGGCCATCGAGAGAGCTCAGCTTCTCTCTTAGTACAGTATTTCCAGGTTTGCTTTGTGCTCCGGGCGTCCTTTGGGGATGTATTTTGGGCTGCAGGTTTGGTAAGTTTTCTGGTGTTGCAATTGCCATTCTCCAGTTGGGTAAATCAGCGCCTGTTTGTGCAAACCTGGCCCCATGTCCTCGCTGCGTCCCAGCGAGGGGACCTGCAGCCGATTTCCCTTACTCCCACTTTCTTCCTGAGAGCCCACCTGTTTGACATCTCTGGCCCTGTGCTTCCGTACCATTTTGTGTGTTTTTACAGTTCATGTGGCTTATTATGCAGTAACCTAAAAGAGGGTAGATTCAGGCTAGATAGAAGGAAGAAATTTTTTATGATCAGAGTGATGAAATACTGGCCCAGGTTACCCAGAGAGGTTGGAGATGCCCCATCCCAGGGAACATTCCAGGTCAGGTTGGACGGGGCTCTGAGCAACCTGACCTGGTTGAAGATGTCCCTCCTGATGGCAGTGGGTTGGACTAGATGGCCTTTAAAGGTCCCTTCCAACGCAAACCATTCTGTGATTCTCACAGATCAGTGGCACGCATGCAGCAGCAGCTGAGTATCTGAGCCAGCGCATCTCTGTTTTGGGAAGGGTGGGCAGAAGAACACCCGCTGCTTTGGCTTCCCCGTGCAGAACCCTGTGGCCGTTGTGCAGCCCGACCGCAGTCACCGCTGCTGCTCCCACCCTGCCAGAGCCGAGCTGATGGATTTGGTTTTTTCCCCGCTGGGGTGGAGAACAAGTGCCTCTGGTATCACACTTCACGCTGACAAGCGTGGGGAGATGTCACGGGAAGGCCCGTTTTCCCGATTTCCATTTGCCAAAACTGGGGGCACCTCCCAGGGCCCCCCGCCCCATGGCAGACATCCTCGTGATAGCAGCCGGGTATGTAATTAAAGTAGGTCGCAGCCCACCCACCCCTCGGCTGCACTGGCAAGAGGGATGCTCCTCACCATGGCAATCGCTCCGCTCGGCACATAAAGCATTTCCAGGTACCGGGACAAAGCGTGGCTTTAATTGGTGTCCTCTTGGGTGCCGAGCTGGGCCGCTGCCTTGTCGTGCAGCCAGAAATAAATGCTGTAAGAAACGTGACTCAGAGGCACATGGTGAAAGGGACCAGTTTAATGACAAATCGGCTGCATGACTAGCTCCCCGAGCAAGGGAGATGGCCAACACCTTGTCCTCCCCCTGCCAGGCAGGGTGAAACGCGGCACGCTGAGGCTCCCCCACCACCAAGGAGCAGTCACGGATGCCAGAATAATTGACGACTCCGTGCTGCTTGTTGTGGCCCAGCATCATAAATGCTTAAAAGGTTTATTTACCAATTCTGAAAACTCCTGCGTGCATCATGTTTAATGCAAATAGAGAGTGTGTTTAGGAAGATATAAAACATTACTAGAGGGAAAGGCAGTCCATTATCTCCGTGCAAACACCTCCCTCTCTAGCTGTAAGCCAAACAGCAGGGGACCCAGCAAGACATGCTGATGAGGGTAACTAATGCAGGCCCATCCGACCATGAAAAGGAAGGATGGGATCATCTGGAGCAGGGGAGACAGCTTTGCCAGAACAAACTGTGTCACGTGCTGGTTGCAAAACCTCGGGGGCTGATTCACAGTCAACCAGTTCATGCTCTTGAAGCCACCTTTGTTCTTCTCCTGCTCCGAGGCCAAGTCAGGCCTCTAGCATAGGATAGACGAGCCTCAAGGATGTAAGATAGTGTGAATCCAGTTCATCTGGAGCGAAAAGCAGTGCTGGGCTCTAGCTGTACCTCTCTCTGCTCTCCCGTCTCTTTGCTGGGGGCTGGGATCCAGGCAGGGGCCAGCTCGGTGCTGCTCTCCCAGACCTGCCTCCCCAGGGATCACCAGCAGCGTTTTTTGGTTGCTGTGAGATTGGAGGGGTCCTGGCCAGATGCGGAGTCAAACCCCCACTGCTGTGAAAAGGCATTAGCATCTTCCTCTGCGGGAGCTCCAGAGAATCCCCAGGGATGTCACATTGTGCTGTGAGAGCACAGCCAGGCCAGGATTGCTCCGGTGGATGGGGACATCCCCGCAGGGGGGTTGCTTTCTTCCCAAACCCAGGCAGCGTTAGCAGCAGGGATGCAGCTTTGCGCTTCCTCATGGGGGAGACTTGTGTCATTTAAAAATAAATAGCAGGGAAGTGATGCAAAGGGTTGTGCAGCTGCTGCTGCTTCATGTCGCAGCCGGGTTTGTGTGTTCCCACCAGCACTGATTTTAAGCTGAAGGAACATGAGCCTGGTGAGAGCTGGGAGGTGCTGGGCGCTGGAGGAGGGCCAGCCCGGGGACGTGTGTCGTTACATCGCCCGGGGCCACGCTGTCATTCCCCTGCCTGTGCTCGGCTCCCTGGAAAAGGGAATTTCTCTGTAATTTCCAGTGGTGGGTGCAGAGTGTAAATCCCCAAGATGCTGTGTTCTTGCTCACTCCCAAGTATGTTACATTTACTCTGTGTTTTGTTCCTTGCTCCAGTCCAAAGTGAAGATTAAATGGCTTGCTCTGGGGCCCTAAAAACTCCCCGACAGCAGGAAACCTATTAGGAACAAGCTCCAAGGAAAATAAAAAATACCATCCAGGTCCCTAAACCATGGGGTTTACATATCCTGGACTTTGCTTGGTGCATGTAGCTTGCCGTCTGGTCTCCGAGTCTTCGAAAGGTGCGTTTCCAGCCGCTTGTCCACAAGCAGGGCAGGCAGGATTGCCTCTCTCAGCTCTCATTTGGGCAACAGAGAAAATCCAGGGATTTGCAGGGCTTAGGGAAGCTGGACATCAGAGGAAAAAAATCTATCCCAAGCCCTGCAAGTAACGTCATGGAACTACTTTCCACCCGAGGAGCCCAGCAGCACAGGCAGGAGCTGCTCTCCTGGCCCGGCAGCGGTGGCCGGAAGCGCGGGAGAGCTGTTATTCCACTTGAATTTCAGCCTCCAGGGTGCTCATTAAAAAAAAGGCTCAAAGTTTCCTACCTCATGTGTCAGCAACATGTGGAGAAACACTCTGTACGGCTCTGCGGGTCTGTTATCTCCTCTCGCTATTATTAATGGGCATTTTTTTTAATCACAGTGTCATCTCCTTTGTAGTCATACGTTTGTATCGGAGCAATGGGAGATGCCGAGCCCTGCTCCGGGCAAAGTTCAGGGGGCTGAAAGGAGGGGTCACAATTATTCCACTCACAAACGAGTGTTTGGAAGGTCAGATGTGAAATGCCTGAACAAGCCTGGAGCCGAGAAGCTGTGTTCGCACTTGAAAATGCGTGTCTCTAGTATTTTCCTTTCGCTGTTCCAGTCCTCCTCCTGACTGTCAGCCCTCAGCTGTGAATCACTCCTGGGCACGTGGCTAACACATGAAGGCTGCAAAATATTTTGATGGAGAGGAACGGGGGTGGGAGCACGAGATAACCCAGTCGATGTTCCCAACCCATCAAGTCCTGTGCCAAGGCATCGCAGCCTCCAACATTTTGCAGGGGCGTCTTTCCCAGAGCTCCCGGTCACGATGAAAGCTGAGGTTTGGCGAGGAAGGCAAAGGTTTTGATACTGCAGTTCAGTGGGGTTGGTATTTCTAGGAGTGAGCAAGGATTGCAAGTAGAAATAGATGTCCCAGGTCAAGCTGCTCACAAGGCTTCAGCTCCTTGCTTCCCCCACTGGGAGGTTGAGTAGGTCCAGGTGGAAAAAGGGACCTAGTGAAGAGTCCTCCTCAGCAGCATCCTCTCCCAAAGCTCCGCATCTCCCAGGAAGAGGTGGGTGATGTTAGTAATGAGTTACTGCTTTTAACAGCCCTTGTTTTCTCTCCGACAGCTTCACAGAAGCCATGAAGAGCCAGCCGAAGCTGGAGGGCTTGGACTGCCACTGGGCCTATTACTCGGGCTTGGCCATCTTGGCTGTAGGGACCCTGTTTGTCATCTCCAGCTTCTTAGCACTGGGATTCACTGGGACATTCCTAGGTAAGCACTAAAAATTCAACAGCTTTACCAGAAGGTGCATTTAATCGTAGAATCATAGACTGGTTTGGGTTGGAAGGGACCTTAAAGGTCATCTAGTTCCAATGCCCCTGCCCTGGGCAGGGACACCTCCCACTAGACCAGGTTGCTCAAATCCTTGCAGGGGTCTCTTGCTAGGGCAGAGTCCTGTAAGGATTTCCTCGGCCTTGCCTTCGGGGCTGTTAGATTTGGTCTTGGCTTTGTGGTACCACAGCGTGATCTAACCGTGCCATTACCTCGCACGGAGAAGATGGTGCAGTGGTTTTATACGGTGAGTCCCATCACCTTCAGTGTCAAGTCTGAAATTTTAGAAAGCAGCTGATCGTCTGACGGTCCAAATGCCCTCCAGAAAAGGGACCCCAAGTGCAGACCCCGCGAGCGGGTCGGCAGCAGCCCAGCGGGTGCGAGCTGTCCGGCAGCCTTGCTCTGAGCCCCGACCCACTCAACACACGCATCGAGGCAAGATCTCGTTTGCTCTTCCTTCTGCAATAAACCTGACGTTCGCTGACAGATTCTTTTATCTGCCGCTTTATGGCAGAAGGCGTTTTCCACTGTGCCTGCTTGCACATTTAGAGAGTAATTCTATTAGCGTTGTTGACTTTAAAAACATGCCAGTATGTGTGGAATTCATAAAAATAAAAGAGAGACAGGAACAATAAATATCTAAGGAAAGGGGCAGCTCCCGCTGGCTGAAATAATCACAGCCCCAGCTTTGACACTGCATTTAGGCTGTGCTTTTGCAAGTGCTTTACAAACCAAATTCAATTAGCTCCTGCAGCGTCGCCAGGAAGAGGAGAGGGAGGTAACAAGCCTTCCTGGTTTCAAGTGGAGTTGCAAAGAAATGTGTTGAGTTGGCCAAGATCCTGCCACCAGAAATAGAGCTCAGCACTACTGAATGTGTGCCCTCGCCCTTCATCTGCGCAGCCCCGCTCCTGGCCCCGTGTTACACCCCTGTCCCCCTGCTACCAGCCACCGGCATCCTCCAAAATCACCCGCAGCCCCCAGGAGCGATGCTGTGCCTGCGGAGACATGTCCTGAGAGGCCAGGCGCAAGAGTACCCACCAGCAAGAGCTGCTTGAATGCTCCTGAAGTTCAGCCAGGTCTGGGGTTGTTTACGTAAAGCCTGATTCATCCGACCAGGAGGATCCACTGGACTTGAACCGCTGGAGAAAAGCAAACAAGTGAGTCAGGCTTAGCGTAAGCAGTGAGCGTGGCTCTGTCCCCCTCTGCTCTACATGGCCAGTGGCTTCCGTATCGCCCAGGGCAGGGAAGAGGCAGGCGCTAGTGGCCGGTTTTGGGTGCTTCTGCTCCATCCTCCATACCAATGGAGGCTCTCCCTGCCACCAGTGCACCAGGTTGAGTCTGCATGGCTCCAAGCCTTGCATGGCGCAGCAAGGAGCGAGGCCAGCTCCCTCTGCTAACCTGGGCACTGGGGTAGAGCTGAGTCAGGGTGGGGAGATGCCAAGACTGTGTGCTGGTGCAGCCAGGCTGGCTTGGGACCTCTGACACCGAGGAATGGCCCAGCTGGAGCCCCACGGAGCATCCATCCTTGAACCTATAGCTTCTGAGCTCCATGCAAGCCCCCATGAGTCCAAGTCAGCAAACTCTTAACGGAGAATGCTGTTCAGCGTGGTTTCTTACCCAGCCATGGGGAAGACAAGGGGTCTGCAGGTCTCCAAGGATCTCACATGGGATGTTCTCTTGCTCAGGACTCACCTGGGACTGGTACTTCCGACGTCCTCCTGCATACATGGTGTCAGGGATGTGCTGGCACTGCGGGAGGAGCAGGGTCGCCCAGCACTGATGGCAATTCTGACTGCAAGTAGCAAAGGGCTGCGCTGCTTTGGCAAGAAGGGGGTTATAGCATCATCCATCTTCTCACAGTCAATACCTGAGCTTGAGGAAAGTTTTGAGAGAGCCTCTGACACCCAAGCACTTCAAAAACTGACTGGAACAGCATTTGACCCTTCCCTTTTGGGTTTTCCTACAGCAGTGAGGGCTGAACCAGGCAGGGCAGAGAGACTGCATCGGGGCTGCCTGTTAGATTAACAGTGTATTTAAACTTTGGAGCGGCTGCAGAGCACTTTGTCTCTTAAGTGTGGGCTAAACGGCGCAGTGGGAGCGGCGTGAGTCACCCTTCTGCACGGAGCCTTTCTGTGCCGCCCCGTCTCCCGCACAGCAGCACCAACCCCAGCCTCTGTTTGCAGGGGCTGGATGCGGCCCCTCGCCCCGGCTGCCTCCTCCCCTGCAGAGCGATCCCCCCGGCACCCCGTCTCTGCGCCAGGCCCTCGCAGGGATTCGGGCATTGGTTCAGCACCATCTGCCTCGCAATTTGCCCTATTTCCCAATGAATGTAGTAGGGAGAGCTTGGCTTCCCGGAGGCTGAGGGCACCGAGAGGCAGCTCTGCCTGTCTGAGCCCATCTGTCTCACAACCGAGCGCGGTTCCTTCCAGCGCTGACCAAGATTTCAAGTAAATCTGACTTGACCGAAGTCTGTCACTGGGCTATGGCGAAGCCAGCGGCTCCCCGGGGAGAAGCAGAGGTGGTGCTTCAGCCCAGGTCAGGCTCCGGGGACTGCCGGGGACCTTGTGGAGGGCATCAAATGGCTTTTTGCTGCCGTGTCCAAGGCGTCTGTGGTTACACTGGATGGATCCAGAGCGAGATGGTTACACTGACCTCCAGCAAAAAATAACTCAAATTAGATGCCAAAGTCCCCCAGCCTGACAAGGAGCTGATTCCTGATTTGAGGGGTTAGTGGAGGCACAGGAGACGCCCAGGCTGATGCTGTGCAAACCTTAGCATCCGCTTGGCTATAAAAATATTGCAGGTCCTCTCCGGTGGTCGTGTTCATTTAACTGCATGGGTTTAGAGGCAGGGTTTACGTTGGAAAAGCTTGTGTCCTGGGGGAGCCGCCTGCTCCCCCCAGCTGCTGTGTGTTGTCGCTTACGGGGAGCCTGCCCGCAGGGTCCCATGGCTCCACCGGTGCCAGGCTGAGATAAGCCCCTGCCAGCCCCATGGACACGGGGTTTTGTGTGAACCTCCCTGCTGCCAGCGCCATTTGAGGAGCGAGGTGTTCAGCCCAAAGGCGAGGGCGGGCAGGGTATAATGAAGCATTTTGACACATAAGAAAGCAGAGAAATGGGCTATGGCAGGGGGTGATGTGTTCTTTCTACCAGAACAATCTCAGAGATGTATTGCCAAGTAACTGTGAGAACATATAGTATGAGTACCAGGCAATTATCTCACTTAGTGGCCTGTAGTTAAAGCCCAAAAGCATTGTCTAATTGGGCAGGCGCTGTTTATCCTTAGAAATAAATGTTTTTGCACCATGTGAGGTCAAAGAAATTACACTACGATCCAGGTAATAATAACCTTGAATAGTTTGTACTCCTGTAATGCCTTTTATCTGGATTCCCAAGCACTTTCTCACCATACATTAATCCTCACCACCCTCTGCGCTCTAAGAAAGACTGATATTATGATCGGTGCACAATAGCACCAGGAGGGATGGAGGGAACTTGCCCAAGGTCAGGGAACGGGCTGGCAGCAGAGCTGGGAACGCGACCCAGGGCGGTGGCAGCTCCCTGGGCTGATGGACCGGCGCTGCTCCTCGCTGATTGATGCTGCGTCTTCTACAGTGGACACGGAGCAAAATCCTTGCTGGTCTTTGTGATCTCGCAAGTAAGACCAGCAGAAATCACAGCTCGGCACCCCAGCCCTTTCTCCCCCGCCCCGAAATGGCGCTCACAAGCTGCACAACATCTCCTCGCTTGTCATTTCTTTTCCAGGCTCCTTTCAGGAGGGTGGAAGGATTACTCCAACGTAGATAGGAAGCTGGTTGGATGCTGACAGTTCTGAAAGCTTTCCTCATTACAGATGACAATCACCTATGATCATCATCATGCCAATAATTGAGTGTTTTGTAGGCAGAGGTGCTATTTTCCCAAATTCTGAGAAATTCTCTGAACTATTGAGATAAGGGTGACACTGAATGAGGGCATTTGGCGGTGGCGGTCGTGATTATAACATCTCGAAACACCATTTCAGTGCGCTGGTCTTACTTCCCCATTAAATGGTTTTGATCCTTTGCACTTGCTGCCTCATCAAGTGGCATCAGACGGGCAGTTTTCGAATGAGAAAGCCAACTGGGACCTCGAGAGCTGCCTCCCGATGAGGGACGTGGCTGCTGTAGCCTCATTGCAATGCACAAACCGTCCTCGTGGGCAAAAGAGCCATTCCTGGAAAAGCTGATAGGCAGGGAGTAAACAGCCAACCTATTTTGTTGCTGTTTTCTCAGCCTGGAAATCAGCAGCGAAACCCCTCGTTTGCCTTTGCTCTGCCTGCCCGGCAGGGATGCCCCATGGTACGGGGAGGGTATCAGTGTGCCAAAGCCTCCTGCGACTCGCAGCTTCGTGGAGCCTAACGAGAAGCCCTCTGTTTGCTCTGCAGGTGATTACTTCGGCATCCTGATGGAGGCAAAAGTGACCCACTTCCCTTTCAGCGTCCTGGATAATCCCATGTACTGGGGCAGCACAGCCGTCTACCTGGGCTGGTCCCTCATGTGAGTACACGAGCCTGCCAACGGCACCGGTCGCGGGGCAAGTGTGGGGTCTGTGCTCGGCAGGGCATAAGGTTCCATCGGGGGCCAAAGAAACTCTTGGTGATGGCAGTCAGCAAAAACCAAAATGGCAGGGAAAGTGCAACGCAGCCTGGTTTCTCATTTCCTGACTATTTTTGTGCGTGCAAAATCTGCTGCTGTCATAAAAGACTTGCAGCATTAATTCTAGAAAAATAAATAACGGCCAAGTGCTGGGGAAGAGGAAGCATCAGCAAATGCTCTGCAGCTGAACGGGGTCCTTGGCAGGCTCTGCACGTGGAAAAATCAACAGTCAGGGCCGAATTCATGCCGGGTGTCACTCAGCAGGGGCAGGGCACTGATACTGGGGATCAGTGTGACCCTGTAATTACTTCTGAAAAAAGCAAAACAAGCCAACACCCCCTTTCCCTCACTGCACGGTGATAACACTTCCGAAACACTCCTCATGTGATACAACACAGCTTAATAGTCTGCTTCGGAGGAAATGAATAGGCTGTAATTTAGCAGCAAATGAGCAATATACTGTATTGTGTGTAACAAGCTTTATGTGGTTTTCATTTAATATCACATTTTATTTATTTGTCTAGGAGAAATAACTCTCTCTGTGTTACATCGGGAGCCCGTAGAGCATTGCGGGCCGTTATCACTAGATATTTTGCACTGGTGCTCCTCAGTGTGACCACCTCTCTTCTACTTCGGTGGACAAAAATTAAGTGCTTTGCCACTTTCTGGTCACCTTTTCAGCCATGTGTGCAGCCCCTGGTAATAAGTAAAGCTGATGGTTTCTCTCCTGTCTCCACTGAGCCTTGCTGCTGTTCCTTCTGCACTCACAATCCCTCCCGGTGCCGTCAGGGCTGGCTGCACGAGGCCGTTTGCCTTCCTGGAACACCCATGGCACTGGATTGGGTCCAAACCCTGGGATAGGGGGCATGGGAGGCAGAGCGAGCTTCCTGCTGGGGCCATGGAATTGCCACAGGGTTGGCAGCAGCACGATGGCAGCATGGATATTGCTGGGGAACGGGAGAGAACTGGGGCAGGATGACCCCCCCCCGCGTACCACACCGCAGCCAGAGGTGAGCGGCACCACCATCCCTACAACCGCGCAGGAGGAATTTGACCAGGAGGCATTATAAAGATATTTTTTATTTGTTTAAGATCAGCATCAAACTATTTCCTAGAACCTTTGCAGAACCATCTGAACCCTCCTGAGCTGTTTCTGCTGCAGAAATCCCTTCTTCGCCCCCTGTGGGAGGGCAACCTTGCACCAGGTGTGTGTGTTGCTCGGTCTTTCACAGCAACCCTGGGCAAAAGCAGCTCGAAGTGCCTCGAGACAAGAGGGTGATTGCGTCCTTTTTCTCGGTAAAAGGCTGCCACCATAAAGGGCAGCGAGGCATGACAAATAACTGCTGTTAACAAATTGCTGGAGCTGTGCAAAGTGGCACCAGGACACCACCCGCCTGCCCTGGGGAAGCTCTGCACAACCCTTCACATGGTGTTTTTGACTGTTTCTCTTCCCTGGGATCTCAGCTGGGATTGTTGAGGGGTTTTGGGGAGTCCTGGCTCTCTTCTGAGGTCTCAGGGCTTTCAGGAGATGTTAGGTGCCAGCCCTCAGAGGCCAGAGCTAACGTCCTGACTCCATGGCAGTGGGAGGAATGCCGGAGGAATGTGTTTGCTGTCTGGTTTTGGACAGACCTAAAACGTAGAGCGTATTTGCCCTTCCTTGGTGATGTATCATGCTCCATATCGTGGCATCGGAGCTCAAAGGAATGATTCATTTTCATCTGTAAGGGCGCACACCACAGAACGTAAGCGAGCCTGGCAGCGCACCAGCCAGCCTGCCTTCCGACTCCAGTCCACCCTTAACAGCATCACGTGGGGCAGGAGCCGCTGTTTTTTCCCTTGTGGGAGATTGCAGCTATCCCTGGCTCGACTGATGGCAGCTCTGCAGCCAAAATAAACTTGTCCAAGTATGCTGGAGAAGGCACCTCCACCGGTCACCGCAAAAAATGGGAGCTCCAGGAGGAAAGGGCAAAGCGGGTGTTCCATGTTCAACACCCAGGGACACCGACGCAGACTTCTTACCCCCCAAAAAAAGTCCTACCAGGATAACAAAACCTTCCTGGCCGGCTCATTGTCAGTGCTGCTACAACACAAGCCATTGCCCAGTAAGTAGGTCGAGCTCGTAGGAAGAGAGAAACGACTCACCCAAATGCTTCTCGTCACCTGCGTCGAGCAGCCTCGTTTCTCCTGCAAGACAAATGGAGCATTAGCTGTTTGGGGACAGCTTTGTGTATCTCTGGTAGGGAAGTGTTTTAACTCATGGCAACAGGCTGTGTAAATCAGAGCTGGAGCTGCAGCCAAATGATGCAATTAGAGGTCTTGCTGTCAACAAACAATCATGCAAATTTGTTCTCTCTGATACAAATCAAGGAGCAGACATGACTAAGCATGTAATAGCAGGGGGTTGGGAGGGGAAGAAGTTGCCCCATGCTTCCTAATGAGGGAAAAAACTTATTGCAAAATGGAAAACAGGGAAAAGGTGAAGATTTATGTGTGTGGCCAGGAACTGGTGTGGCCAGGCAGCACCTGGCAGCGGGTCCAGTACAGGGTTTAGGTAGTTCTGTCTCGCCAAAGGTGTGTTTTCCCATCAAGGAAGCCCCGACAGAACTAGTCCCCTTGCACAAGGTTTGTGGGATGTTTATCCTCACCAAGGACCAGCTAAGTATTTTTTTTTTGCTGACAGCCAGCACTTGCCCCCCTCAGAGCTAAGCTGTGACCAGCAATTAAAGGCAATCAGCAGCGCCCTGATTAAGGGCAACGCTTGCAGCCATTAGCTGGAGGCAGAGGATGCAGAAAGAGTGTTTTGGGGGAGCTGGTGCCTGTGATGAGCCAGAGACAGCCACGTTCCTCGCAGGGGAGATGGGGCTGGGACCTCGTGGGTGCTGGGATAGCGAACGGGGAATGGCCGCTGGTGTGGCCGCTCTCACCTGGAGGGGTTTGCACACCACGGGATGGTCTCAGCACCTGGTTTGGGGACTGTAACCCACTGGCTGAAATCCTGGCGCCTTAGCAAAGCCTTCGCTGGCATCTCTCAGACACTTTCAGGCCAAGCATCAGAGAGGTGTCCCCACATGGGCAGTGCAGGTTTGCAACCTATGTTGACATTTCTCTTTAGAGCAGGAGGTGATGAGGATCTTTTGGTCCCGATTCTTCGGCCTCGGTGCTAAAAGGAACAGCCATTCCCGTTGCATCCGCAGCCCTCGAGCCCCTCTACCCATAACCACAGTGCGGTGAGGCGAGTGCCATCGGTCCCCGTGCTGTGCCTGGTCACCTCTTGCTGAAGGACAGCATTCAGCTGGGCCTCGGGGAGGTGAAAGGATGTGCTCCTAAAACATCTTGAAATGGGTTTAAATGTGAACTGAGCGCCTATGCCCCCAGCCCCGGCGCAGCACCCGCCCCATAAAGGGCAGGCATGACCCTTTCCATCCCTTTCCATCCCCAGCCCTGCCACGGCTCAGACGCTGTTGCGATGTATACGGTACCGTACGCTGCTCCGTCTGCCAGGTGTCTCCCGCGCCCTGGGTGGCCCGTCTTTCCGTGCACATCAGGCATTTCCCTTATAGCGCTGGCTGGGAGCCACAGCCGTACGTAAGCAGCTGCTCAGCTATTAAACAGCCTTATAATCTCAGGACTTAGCATCAAAGCAGAAGCTCTTTTAGCAGAGACGTGCAGGGATCAGACTTAAAAGAAGTCACTGAAGTAGGCTGGGGAAGAGACTTTGCCAAGTAACATCTGTCTAAGACGGTTAACATTAAGTACAAAAAAAAAAAATAAACCAAACCCTTTTGTTCGCTTCTGTTTAATGAGCAAGAGAGTGCTCTCATGGAGCCCGGCATCTCATTTCGCTTTCTAAACCGGGTCTTGCATAAGCCCATGTACTTACCTGATCTTTTCCTTCTCTTTCAAAACAGGCACGCAAGCCCAGCTGGCCTTCTGCTGACAGCTGTAGTGGCAATTTCCTACACAATCGCAATGCTGTACGAGGGGTGAGTAGCTTTGCAAAATTGGAGCGCTTCTAATTATTTCTCCCAGCTTTAACTCCCGAGGTTTCGGGGAACTGCAGAAGTAGAGATGGTTTGTCCAATTAATTCAGCGGGGAAGAAGGAAAACAGAGGACTGTTTTTCAATTGTTTTGATAATGGGCAGATTCCTCTCTGAAACTATTTGCTGAGTTCTAGGAATGTTTATGCATTTGTTTATTTTTATCAAAATGAGATCTTCTTTTCTTTCGGGTCCCTGATTCTGTCTGTACAAGAACAATAAGGAAGGCAGTGAGAGGATTCATTGTGTCATCTGAAGAGACCCTGCAAGAAGAGCTTGCGTTTTGTAGTTCTTTGGATGGGTTCCTCTGATATTTTGTACCACGATAGCCCGGCAGTGCAGGACAGAGCAGCCCAGAATTATTCCCAGAAGCAGCAGTTGTACTTCGGCAGGGAAAGGCCTTTTGTCTTTGCAAGGGAGGAGGAGATAGAGGAGAGCTGAGGCCCGTCTGCATGCGGGGGGAATCCAAGCGTGTGCTGAGCCTGGTTCCGCTCGGTGCAGGGATGGTCTCGGGTGGGAGCTGCTTGGAGCTGCTCCACGGTCCAGAGGGACGGAGCCAAGGATTGCCACGGCACACGAATAGCCAGGCTGTGCCAGCCTTTGAAGGGCAGAGTTTCTGGGCCCAAAGGAGAGCACACAGTAGTCTTAATTCTTCTTCTTTTGCCCCTCTCTTGTGTCTCTGCCCAAATTCCCATCCTCCCAACCACAGGCCTTTCACAGAGGAAATATACCAGCAGAAACAGAAGGGAGCGAAGAACAAGTAGCAACAGGTATGTTTGCCAATCAGCGATTCAGCGAGAGGGGCTGCTTTGCCGGGCTCCCCCCCACCTACGAGCGCGTTAGATGGGGACGGGAGCCACCACCCGCCCTCCCGGTGCTCCCCTGCCCTCCCTGGCTCCTCCAGAGCCCTTCCTGCGCTTCTCAAGGGATTTGAGCTTCAAACCTTTGCAAAAACCCAGGCGGAAAGGCTTTACACAGCAGTGGTTGTGTCCGCCTCTTGGCATCCGACCAGCAGCCCCCAAATTGTTTTGATTATATACTTGAGAGTCAGTGCAAGGGAAAATGGCTGGGGAGTTTCAAGGCTCCAGGCTTAGTCGAAATCAGGCAGAAAAAAGCAGCTATTGGCCATGGCAGGTGCTCCAGCGAGCGGCAGGGATGGTGCAAGAGGGCATGTGTGCCCCACCACCCCGCAGGGAAATTGGGCATCCCTGCTCCAGGCTGCTCCGTGCCCGAGCCGGGAGTGTTCTACACACGGACTTGCATCGTCTTCACCCCAGAAATTCAGCTTTTTGGGGCCAAAGGTTTCTACAAAAGCATAAGTTCCTGCCCAGGCTCCTTTCCCTGGCGTTAAATTCCCCCTTGGAAGCCCCCAGTGCATCTGCCTGCTGGCAGTCGGAGAGGCTGGACACGCACATGGCACCACTGAGTTTTGGGCAGCCCAGTAGCCTTTGCCCCAGCAGAGATGCCGTAGCACCGGTGAGGGCCCTAACAGACTCTTCTCTCTTTGCCTTTTGCAAAGCAGTGTTGGATACCTCGGCACAGCGTGCCTCTCCGGGTCCCCGCGCTGTCCGATTTGCCTGTTTTCCTACTGAGATGTATCCTACTAATTAGCCCAGCAACCCTTAATGAGCCAACTGAGCACCCTGCAGTATTAGAAGCGATCAGAGGAACAGCCCAAGCATGGTGGCACCTCCTTGCTGCAGCCCGCAGCAGCTGGAGGTCCCTGTCCCCAGGTCTCTGTCCCAATTGCCGGGTCCCTGCAGCTCCTGCCATGAAGGCGATGCTCTCCCAGGAGCCACATGGTGCGGGACCTCCTGACCTCTTGTCCCGCACCGATTATTTGAGGTCTGCAGGGGAAAAAAGCAACCCAGCTCTAGCCCTGGGCTGGAGGGCAAGATGGAGACACCGAGGGCCTTTTGTAAGCGAGCTCTGAGCGCAGGGAAGCACCGGCTTTGGTTGATCCTGAAGATCATCTGAAGATGCTGCTGAAGAGCCATGGGAAGCAAACTAAAGCTCGGGCGAAGCAACGGAGAGGGCTCGGGAGCCCCCGATGTGTTCAAACACGGCTGGGGAAGGACTTGGCAACAATAAAACCTGCTCTAAACCCAACAACAAAGCCCCTCTTTTCTGGGAGAGGGAAACCTTCCCATCCAGAGCCGCGGTGTCCCACCTGCAGCATCTCTGCACTATTTGCAAAGGCTCCGAGAAAGGTGACTGAAAAGCACGTAGATGTGAATGTACAACTGAAACCACTGCCCAAGGGGGATGGAAGCCATCCCATGGGCAAACCCCAGCACGGAGAAGACCAAGGGGAAGAGTCAGTCCCCATCCGCACCCTGCAGATGCCCCATCCCTGGCCGTGTCGGTGCCCTGGTCCCCTCCACCCCAACCCAGCCCTTCCTTTTCCCCGGGGGCCACACGAGGGTCCTGCCTGCCTTCCCCACCACCCAGTGCCTTCCAGCTATTTTTCACTGCCTTGCAGGGGCGGTGGGTGGGAGGGAGGGAGAGAGGGAAGAGGCTGCTTCTGCCTTCTGCAGCCTGCAGCAGCCGGGTACGGATCTGCCCCTCCACCACTGCCACCAGCCTCGGCGAGTCCCAAAGAGCCCGGTGCTGGATCCTGCCCTGAACGGGAAGATCCCAGGGGTGATGATGCTCCAGACCCAGGCTCAGTGTTTACAGATTCCCAGAACAGTTTGAGAAATAAGCTGTAAATGACCAAAAAAAAAATAAAAAAAGAGCAATGTAAAGCCCCCGGCAGCAGGGCCGTAGAAGGGAGCTGCGCTGCTGCCGGCCCCCGCGCAGGCACCGGGATGCGGTGCCATGTCTCAGCATCGCGTCGTCCCCTCCGCAGAGGGTCCTCGCTTTTCTCAGTGTCACCTCCACGAAACGGTCTGATTTCCTTTTGCTTTTGCATGTTGTAATTCACCCTTCGGGCATTGCTCAGCAGGAATTAAAATGTTGGTTTCTTTTCAGTCCAGCCTCTGTTTTCCTTCAGCCGGGCTCGCGGACGCCGTGTTTGGGTTTCAGCGCTTCAGAACCATTACACAAGGATTTTTTTTTATCACCATCTCAATGACCTTCCTCTTAAAGATTTGGGCATAGTATTTTATTTTTAGATAAGTTTCCACATCCCCTTCACAGTTAATGTTTAGAGACGGAGGCTAAAACAGCCCAGTACCCATAGCAACCAGCAAGGAGAGGATACATTGCATTATTCAGACAATTTATGTCAGAGTTGCCAGTCCTGGCTCAAAGTCTCTGATGTAAATAAATTGAGATTTGTTGATCGGTGAAATCAGGATTTAACGAAGAGGCACGTGCTTGTTCGGGAAGGGTTACTCTTAACGGGAACGCAGCGAGGGCTGTATTTGTGCTGTCTCATTCCCGGTCTGGGGACCATGTACGCCTTTCCCTGTCCCCACCGCGAGGCCGGGGGGACCCCAGTTGTACCATTCCCGTCCCCAGCCAGGATCGGTCCCCGAAAATGTGTCTCTGTCACCATAAACCCCAGTGATGGAGTGGTTTCCCTTCCCGTGCCCTCAGCATCCCAACAGCGCGGGGGTTTGGTGCTGCACCAGGACTGGCTTCATGGATTCCTTCCCCCTTCATCCGCCATCTCAAACGCAACCCTTCCCACTTCCCAGCCACTCTTGTGTCGGCTGTGCGTGGCACAGGGGTTTTTCTGGGGCTATGCCAGACACGTCCCCGTTTTTAGTAGCTCTTCCTGCAGCAGCCGGCGCGGATTAACGTGTTGCTGCATTCGTAGAACTGGTTCTGACTGCCGAAAAGCCGGAGTTTTCACTTTTCAGAGGCTCCTGCTCTGTTCCCTAAAGCAAAACCAAGGAAGGAAGGAAGGTGATGTTCAAGCCCATCTCGTGGGGTCCAAGCCAACCTTTCTCCCTGGGATGGGGGGGTTGGTCCTGGCTGGAGCCAGTCCCCAGCGGTGCCGTGCCACTCACTGGTGCTGCGGGGAGGAAAACACAGAGAGACCATTATTTATATTGTTTTATAGTATTTAACAACGAGTGATTAGGGGACTCTTCCTGGTTATAAGGAAAAAAACATGATTCCTCTCCAATTACCTCATATTTCTAAGAAGTTGAGATTACAGAGGGTGGGGATGAAACCATCAGGCTGAGCATGAAGCATTGGTGCTGTTGGAGCTATTTCTTCCCCTTCCCATCCCCAGCGTATCCTGCATTGAAGCAGGGATGGACCCCACAGTCTCCAGGTTGGGATGTGAGGCTCCTGCTCCTTCCCAAGGAGGGACCTGCACCATCGGAACCCCGGGACCAGCCGGTTGCAGCGCCGGCACTGTGCCGGCACGGGTGGGGGCATCCCTCCGGCTCTCGGGGGATGTGTTGAGCATCCAGTGGGGTCCCTGGAAATGCGGTCATGGGTCCGTTTTCAGAACTTCATGGCTTCAAAATCCAGCGTGGGGCTTGCTGGGGCCATCTGAGCTTGGCCGGGGGGGTGTTGTTTGCAGCCTTGGGAAACGCTGCGCATGAGGCTGTGTGCAGATGCCACAGATAACGCCTCCCTTGATGTTGGGGACATTTCTCCGGAGCAAACACCAGGAAAGGAGAAACTAGTTAAAGCACAACTCCTGCCTGGCAGGGACAGCCGGGTCACCAAGTCCATCGCACCGCGCTGCCTTGGGTCACCCCATCCTGCTGTGCAGCCCCCAGGAGTGGCAGTGCCCACCCGGGTTTTCTCCGTGTGGCCGCTCACGTGGCACCCCCACACGTGTCTCCCCTCCCTGACACTGCGTGTGATATATATTTTTTGGGGGTGGAATTCACCCGTACAAACCCAAATGGCCCCGGTGATGGGCACGCGATGCAGGGCCAGCTCCACGCTCGTGGGATGCTTCATCCAGAGACGCTTTGGGAGATGGAGACCACATCCTGAGGTCCTTTCCCTGAAGGTAATCTGTTGGTGGGGACATCCGGAACTGGGGACACATCCCCGAAGGCTCTGCCCTCCATTGTGACCCCTCATAACCCCGCGCCCGTGTTTGCTTTCAGCTGGCGAAGCTGCACTGCCTTCACCTGGGGGAGGGACGGTCACCGGCCCCTTCATGGCAAACAAACACGAGTAGCCAGGAACGGAGAATAAACACACGGCGCAATCAAAGCTGCGTGTGTCGCACCAGTGGGGCGATGGAGAAGTCACGATTCCCATTGGGCTCCTGCCAGGCCCGGCTTGCTGAGCCTGCACCTTCGCTATTTGGGAAGATGGAGGGAAACGGGGAGCTCGGGGCTCCCGCACCCGTCCCGACGCCGAGGATGAACCTCCGCATGGCTGTTCGGTGGGCAGGGGATGACGGCTTGTCTGCCAGCGACTGGGATTTGGTGGAAAAGCAAATCTGAGCTTTGAATCCAGGCGGTACGGGGGCTTTCAGGGGCAGTTTGGGCACCGACTGCTTTATTTGGGCTGCTTTAATCCAGAGAAGGCAGATGGGCGACACGACAAGACTTATCTTTGCAGGGGAATAAACCAATCTCCGCCATCCCTGCTACGTAGGGAAAGCAGTCTGGGCTTTAAATGGTCACAGAGAAGCACAATGGGAAGAATGCCCTGGTGGGAAGCTATTTCCAGGTGGGAAACCACCAGTGTTGGAGCCCAAACAACTGCCTGGAGCAGGAGCCGGATCCGTCCCGCCTTGTCAGAGCTGGGGTTGAGCCGCATGGGCACCGCTGGCGGGCTCCTGCTGTGGTGTCTGCGGATGCCGGCAGCCCCCGTCTCCTGGTGCCCGGGGGATGCTTCAAAATGACCCCCAGTATCAGGAGAGCAGCAGCACCCCATGCCCGCCATTCCCCTGCCCTTCGCATCTCCCCTGCCAGGGACAGGACGGAGACACCATCCATCCCACCCCATCCCACCTCCGCCCTCCACCGCGGGGGCCTTTACGCACGGAGCTCCCGCCGTGTACCAGAGGACAAGTTACGAGGCTGTTTTCTTTAATTTGCGCACTCAAAAAGCTGCCCCGAGACAGCCCGGTGAGCTGGCCACGCTGCCCCGCATCCTCCTTGGATCTTATTTCCAAAACCAAAATAGTCGTAGGAATGTGCTGCTTTTTCCATGTTGTGTTTTCTTTAGGGGAGGCGGGGGGGAACTGTTTACCGAGGGCAGCTCCTTCCTGAATGAGGGTCGCAGGAGGGAGGCAGAGCCACCAGAGCTCCCCCGGGAAGGAGAAGATGGGGCCGGGCTCTGCCCCCAGTTCAGCTTTGCTGCCGCACCAGGGCTGAGCATTTGCGGGAGCCTCCGGGGTCCTCCATTTGGGCACCGGCACCGAGCGGGGCTCAGCCCTCGCCCAGCTCAACCCCCCCCAGCCCCAAATTCTCCCAACCCTCAGCCTCAAACCCTGTGCCGGCCTCAGCCCCCTCCGGACCCCGCAGCAGCAGGGGCAGATGTGGGACCTGCACATGAAACACCTCCAGGCTCCGAGCCCTCAGCGCCGGCTGCGCATCCCTCTGCCAGCTCCATCCCATCGCTGCCCGGCCGGTTCCCGGCTCCCTGCCTCCTCCTGGGCTTTTATTGTTGTCCTGTAACCCCCAGCAGCTGTTGCTATTTCCATGGGAACCCTCCTGAAATCTGCAGTGATGTGTCTGCCGGGGTCACGGAGCCTCCCTCTCCCCCGTGCCCTATATTCCAAGCCCCGTCGCTGCCCATCTCCAGTTACAGGTGACATTTCTCTCTAATCCCAGGGAAGCTGACGCTCTTTGGAAGGGAGCAGAAGGTCCTGGGGTCCGGGGACACATCCAGGACACGCAAACGCCTTTATCCATGCTGGATCTGGAGGGATGCAGCTGCCCCCAAGCAAACCACGGGCGAGAGGGTGGCATGAGATGGGATGGGAACCGGGAGCAGAGGATTCCCAGGACGCCCCTGGCTCGGGGAACCCCAGTTCTGCTCTGTACTGCTGCTCTTGACCCAGCTGTGCCACACGGTTGTCGACAATGAGTTAATGTCACCTTGGTGCACTCGGAGGGGAGGTGTTTCCCTGGCAGACAGAGGGGCGCCATCACCAGAGTGGCCAGGTGGCAAAGCCAAGCCCCCTGCGGAGTGATGCCACCAAAACCCCAGCTCTTGCCATGTCCTTGGCCGTCCCACACGTTTGCACCACCAGGAAGGAAAGCAGCAGCACCGAGTGATCCTCCGGAGCACGCCGCTTCCCCGGCTTTGCACCACAATACGGGCATTCAGCCCCTGCCATGGTTTTTTGGCAAGTTTGTCGCAGCGAGCACACGCCAAAGGTGGGAGAAGAGGAGTAGATGCAGAAAGTCTGGAGACCACGGCACGAGCCTGCTCCGGGAGCTGCGTTACGCCCGGCATGGGGATGGCGTCTCCAAGGGAACACTCGCTGCCCCTCGCCTGGATGACTCAAGGAATTGGGGATTTGAGACATGTCTCAGGTTTTCAAATTCTCTGTTAATCAAATCCCAAATGCTAAAAGGAATCAAGAGACATGAAAAGNCGGTCCCCAGCGACAGAGCAGCCCACTTCTGCATCATATCTCATCTGGGAAAAATTATATGTTGTGAATTACGTGCTTCTTTTGAAAAGCCTTAAAGGAAATTTAATAAAATGAGACAAGCTAATAATATAGGGAATGAATAGCAACCCTGGATGCTGCATCTTGATTTAATCAGATGCTTTTCCCCAGGGGGACGAGCAAGAGCTATAGCTAAACCCTCCCTTCCCTTCCCTCCCCAGCTGCTCCCCTCTTCCTCCGGCCCCTCGCTCCCTCTCCCGTCCCAGGGGAGAAGCCAGGGCAGGATTTGGGGTCCCACAAAATCCCACTGTTCACCAGCAGCTGCTGGGAAGCGCACAGCCCACGCTGGTTATTCGTGAGCGGGATAACGAGCCGCACGCGGGGATGCTGTAAAACCGAACAGGGAGAGGGTCCCTGGCTGAAGAACGTGTCCCTGCCCTGGGGGAGAAAAGCGGGAATTGGGGAGCCAGGAAAGCCGGGCTGGGGAGCAGGCTTGGCTCCATGTGCGTACTTCCAAAGCCCCGTCTGGAGCCAGGGAACAGCAGGGGACAAGCCCTTGGTAGGACGTGGAGCATCTTAATGGCAAAGATAAGGAGCTCGTGTCGGATGTGCTCCTCTCTGGCAGCGGGGTCTGTGTGTGCCGGGGCGGGAAAGGCACAAACGGCTGTTCCAATCTCAGCTTGCCACTGCTGGGACCCGCAGGACCCAGCTGGGAACCGGGGCCGGCTCGGCTCCCGGGTGATGATACTTCCCAGCTCGGCAGTGCGCTCAGAAATCCAAGTCATGTTCTGATGTAATTGTTCTTTTCCGAGTATCCCCCCACTCGCCTGTGCCCGGGCCGGGCGGCGCGATGCACGCTTCTGCCTCCCGGTACATTTTGCTTCCTACATTTTTTCAGAGGCTGGTGCTGCTGCGAGCTTTATTTCGCTGCTTGCACAGTTCGTCCAAGCCGGACCCTGGGGAGCTGCATGTTCTGTTGCTGGGATGTTTGTGTGACTTTCGTGGAATTTCCTTTCCTCAGCCACTTGCTCGTGGCCGCAAGGGTGGGTTTTGTTGGTTGGCAGGTGGCTGGTAAACCTGGGAGGGTGCAAATCGGGAGAGAAATAGCAAGAACCAGGGATTGATCTGTGAAATTGTTCAGTTCCATTAAAGGTGTCTGCAGTCGCTGGGTTTCGTGCACAGCCGCCTGCCTGAGGCTCTTGCTGTACCCAGCAGCTGCATGAAAAAGCCTGTATCCTCCAAAACCAGGCGAGGAGTAAAAACACCCCGCAAATGGCAGGGTCAAACACCATGCGGGCGGTACGGTGGCCGTGGGGGAAAATGCTGGTTTACCTGCGCCTGCTTAAGGCTTGGGCTATTTGCAGTCAAGTCAAAAATAGGTGGTGATTTTTAACAGAGTCATAACCGTGGGAAGGCTTTGCCTCGCAGCGAGGTGAATCCTTTATCATCTGTCACTGGCAGCCAGCTCCCAGCAAATGTGCTTCCATCAGGAGATGAGTTTCTAGGTGATCTTGGGGCGGGGGGGCTCAGCCTAATGCTTCGTAATGCTCCTCTCCCGGGTTTCTGCGTCACTCTGCGAGGAGCTGGGCTCCGGGATAGCACAGGCAGCACCCACGTCCTCTCCCCAGGAGCTGCCATGGGGTTTCCTCCACCCCCCCGGGGTCCCTGTCCATGCTCCCCGGGTGCCTGTCCTTGCTCCCGGGATGTCTCTGGTCGCACCCCTCACCCCTGAGCCGAGCCCCCAGGATCCCGGCAGCATCTGCCTCGTGGTGTGCTCTGCCGGTGCTGTCGCCAACAAGCCTTTTGGAGGGAGCTAATGGATTTTCCGTTGCTGAAGCCTGTTAACCTAAGAGTAGGCTTCGAGCAGGCTATTTTTGCCTGTTCCTGGCACTATTAATAGTTGTATGGTTAACAATAAACGCCAATCAAGATATTAGATTTGTCTGTCCCCCAGAGGTTGGCGCTTCCTATTCCCCCTGTTGTTTTCCATCAACCGCTTCAATTAAATGATCTTTTTGTTATTTTGGGGTGATCCATTTGTGCTCTGCAAACGGCTATTAAACCTCTTCGCTGTCGCGCACACAGATCAATAAACATGGGAAACTGTCCCACTTTCTCTCCCCAAAGTGTCCTTGTGCCTCCGCTGCCGGGCAGGATGTTTCCCTGCAGGCAGGGTTGGGGCTGCTGCTTAAACTGCTGCTCCCTCCCACCCCACAGACGTCCGCCATTCCTCCGTAAACCTTCAAACAGTGTTTAAATTAATATTCAAGTGTGAGACCACACGTGGGGGAGACGAAAAGCTCAGCAGCACTGATGGAACACACCACACAGCACAAATTTGTGTGTTCTGGCTGTCCCTGGGGGTCCCTTTCGATGTTGAAGGTGAGGCTTTTGCCATCCTGAACCTTATTTAAGCATCACCTTTCATTAAGTTTCTTCTCTAATAGATCCTCACAGTTTTCCTTGGGCCCCATCTCGCATTCACTGATGCCGCAGAGATCCCTCAGCACCGCAACACTCCCATTTCCCCGGGTTCTCCTGCCCGGGTGCGCAGGAAGGTGCCGGTTAAGCCGAGCACGCTGCAGCCCTGCTGTGTCCGGGGGCTGGGGGGGGCTGGCCCTTGCCTCTAGCTCCGGTAAGACCCAGCAACTCAGCACCCGACAAGATCAGGCGCTCGATGTGAAGCAGCACCACGCACCCTGCCCGCCCTGCGAGCTGCCTGCATCCCTGCTGCCTGCATCCATCCCTGCCAGCATCCTTCCTCCTCCTCGGGCTGACCCCCCCGTCATGGCCCCACAGGGGCTGCAGGGCGCTGCGCTGCGGATCGTGCCCCCAGGACGAGTTTCCCCAGCCCTTGCCTGCGGCAGTACTGCAGGTCTCGGCCCTGCCCGCCCTGCCTGCGCTGCCCGCCCTGAGCGCCCCCTAGCGGGGGAGCCGGCGCTGCAGCGG
>VWZL01005048.1:142871-176059 GCA_013396915.1 Stercorarius parasiticus | reverse complement strand
AGTGACGGAGCGAGGCGGAGCTCGGCCGTGCCGCCCCGCCCCGCCGGCCGCCTGCGCCGGGGCCTGCGATGGGGATTCTTCCGAGCTCGGGCCTGGGCCTGGGCCTGGGCCTGAGCCTACACTGAGGCCTGCGCCTGGGCCTGGGCTGGGCCTTCCCCTGAGCTTGGGCCTCGGTCGGGGCCTGGGCTGGGACTTCCCCCGAGCTTGGAGCGGGGCTTGGGCATAGGCCTGGGCCTACACTGGAGCCTGGGCCTGGGCCTGCTCCAGGGCCTGGACTGCGCCTTCCCCTGAGCTTGGGCCTGGGCCAGGAACGGAGCCGAGGCCTGTGCCGGGGCCTGGGCTGGGCCTTCCCCCGAGCTTGGATCTAGGCTTGGGCATAGCCTGGGCCTACACTGGGGCCTGGACCTTCCCCTGAACTTGGGTCTGAGCTTGAGTTTGAGCTTGACCTTGGGCCGGGGCCTGGGTTTGGGGCTGGGCCTGAGCTTGGGTTGGGGCTGAGGCTGGGCCTGGGGCTGAGCTCAGGCCTTGCCCCTGCGACCCCCCTGCCATCCCCCTGAGCCCCACACGCCCCGCTGGCGCATTGCCCCATGCAGGACCAAGCTCCGCGCAGGAGCTGGCAGGTTGGAGGAAGGAGGAAGGACAGAGCGTGGGGTCCCACACCCCGAGGGCAGGACAAGGAGAAGGGGTCCCAGGAACCATCCCACATGGGCCTGGCGGTGGCTCCCAGCCCCTCAGAGCGCTCCGATCGGTGTGCCAAGCCTGTGTGCATTCCTCCCTTTTAAGCCAAATCTTAGGGGAAAAATTGTATTATTCTCTGTTAAATCAACAACCACAGCAGGGTTTCACCGCCTCTTTTAGATCCCAGCTTTCTGCCGTGGTTTTTCATTAGTTGGTGTCCTTAGGTTGACTTTAATGCAATATGTCGAGGGGGCTGGTGACGGGGATGTGGTCTTTGTAGTGCCTTAAAGACAGATGCTTACGCGGGACCAGGCTTTCTGCCCAAGGGAGGAAGCACGGCTGACAGCAGTTGGAGAGAAAGCAAGCTGGAGTTTTGGCTGAGAGCCTGGGCTGGAAACCGGAGGAATCTGGAGGAAGAGAGACAGAAATTGGGTGTCAGGGCTGGGACCGCTGTGCAGCTGGGAGAGGGGGAAGAAATGGGGCTCTGGCGTGACTGCAGATGGAAGAGGCGGCTCAAGGTGGCGTGTGGTCAAGGCTGGGAGATGGAGGATGATGCCCCTCTGCACCAAACAGCCTCAGAGTTTGCTTCGGCAAACTGCTGCCGCTGTGTTTAAACCCCTCTATCAACACAAAGGATCGCAGCACTAATAATACCAGCCACAGTCATGAGCTTTTCTTCCTGGGTTGGCTTACAGAAAATGCATACTTTAATTTTTCATTTGAAATAGGCCCCCATGCTCAACAATTGGGGGATGAGGATGACTGGGAAGGCAATTTTCTTTTTTAAACCAATTTCTTTTGAAAAGCAAACAGAGGCTATTTATATCTCAAATGAGACTGCTGGTAACCATTTAGATACGTGGAGTATTGACTGTTTGCTCTAAATATAGCAGATGCAATCATTCACTTTGTTCCTACTGTCAGGAATAGATCCCGGCTCAGGCGCTGATGCTGGAATGTGCGAAGGAGCCCAGGCCCTGCGGAGCAGATCCCTGCGGGGAGGCTGGTGGTATTTATGGTCCTTGACTGCACCAAGCAGGAGGTACAGGATGCTGCGTCCTTCGCATAGGGCTGAGCTGAGAGGTTAATTTCTGTCACTTTTTATGGGCTCTTTCTAAAGGGAGACTTGATTCAGGCTCCGTGGGGGACACTTTCTCTGTACTCTGTCAGTTTTAACTCTCCCCTTGACTTCACGGAGGAGGGCGGCTAATTGCTAGGCTGCTGGATGTCTGCCTGCGATGGGTGAGTCAGGCAGTCGTTAGAGCAGGTGACAACATGCAGATACCATTCAGCTGTACCTAAAAGCGCTGTCAATCAGCGCACAATTTCTTTGTGCCATTCAGTTCCCATTTTGGGTTATGTGTTCCCACAGCAGCGGGAACACACAGCTTCATCTAGTTGGCGTTCCTCCCTGTCCCTGCCTCTCGCCTTCCCTTTTGTCCTGGTTTGAGGCCCAAACCACAACACCTTTCTCGTGGGAGCTAACTCCTCTAGCTCCCTCAGGTGACCCATCTCTGTCCTTTGGGGCTTGTCATGTCTCGTGGCAAGCCCAGGGGAGAGCGAAGATGTTTTGCAGTAGTGGTTCGACAGGCTCCTCCATCAGTGAAGATGCTGGTGGATTGGTCAGATGAGACTGTGTGGTCACCATTTAAATGTCAACCTGTGCGAGGGGCACAGTAGAGCTGTTGTTGATACCGTGATGGTGTGTCCATATCCCTGGTGAGGGACTGTGGGGAGAGGTGAGACCCAGCTGACAGGTTTGGGAAGGAAGAGAAGACATTTTGGGCGTGCAGACAAGTGTTGACCTCAGGCAAGAACCACTGCCAGTGTGCTCTAATCTTCACCTGCCCTTGCGGAGCTCCAGGCTGAGAGACCCTTGTCCCATGGGATGGCTGTTTGATGACCTGGGTTATTTCCTTGTAATGTTCCTAATGGGTATCGCCAACAACATGGTCTTCCTCATCCACATCACTTTGCAGTCCTGTGGGGGTCTCCATCTCAGATGGAAGGACTGTGTCTGACCATCCACTGTTCTCATGCGGACCTGGGTTTGGTCTGCAGTTCTTCCTAATTTTCAGTCTGGATTTTTTCACCCACTGTCAGTTCCTCAGCAGAAGGGTTTGAATGAGCAGCCTGTGAAAACTCCTGGGGAGACAGCTAAAACTTGAACAAAGATGCTTAGTGTTGAATGAAAAGAATAATTTCCCCCTGGATTTGGTAATAAATGTGAAGTGCGAAGGATTGACCTGTTCCTCACATTTGATTGTGGCTCTTTGTGTAATTCATTTGCTGGACAGCCAGTTTCTGAAATGTGCAAGTGTCCAAACCATTTGACCTCCTGCATCTTCAAGCCATCCTGTACACTCATTGCTCACCCCAACATTTGGTTAACCCATTATCCTAAAAACCAACTGATAAGTAATTTGTATCCAGAGCCTCTTTTGATATTGCGTGTTTCCTTTACGATACCAGTGTTATTCTTTCTTTTTTTTTTTTTTTATCGTTTCTATACACGTTGCACCTCTTGTCTGCTTCCAAAGGCAACTTTTGAGGGATTTACCACTAACGATCTAATTCAGCACCAGGTGACTGTGTGCCTTTCACCATTTCCTTACAAAGACTTGACGTTTCTGTGTTGGTGGTCTGGCATTTCGCTGGGCTCTGCTTCTCGCTGCCGGACCATCTGGAGCTTGTTGTGCTGTTGCCACCAGCTCTGCTATCATTTTTTACTATATGTGGCTATCACCAGGTTGAACTTTGTCTCTTCCTCCTGCTCCTGCACTGCATCGTCAGCCTGAATTTTCTATTTAAGTCTTGCTGAGCTGCCGTGGCAGGGTAAGTCTGTATTGCTAAGTTGGGAAGGTGGTGTCAGGGTTGTGGCCACCTGGGACGGGCTGATAGGAATGAGAAGTTACAGCTCCAGCCCTTGGCTGTGGTCAGCAGCACAGAAACATTGGACTTTTTCATTAGGTGGTGGTTGTGATCCTGCAACCGCTCAGGTTCCTGACCAAGATCTCCCTAATTTTTACCAGATGTGAATTTGGTCCTGGGCTCTGCCCTGTCTTGAGTCCTGGTGTCATTCCAGGCCCATTTCAGGGCCCTGGTGTCCCAGGCTTCTCGGGGGGTGTTGATGGGAATGCGGGGTTCATAAGCTGAGCTTCATCCTTTGAAGCAATGTTTTAGCCAGAGAGGTTTAGGCCCTGGAGGTCTGGCTGCCCCCAGACACGCAGCCCTGCACCACCGTATGCTCCCAGAGCTGCTGGTGTCCCAGGTACCGTCGGGGTTTAAGATCCAGCTGGTGTGAACAAGCAGCAGTAAACGCATCCAAGGCACCCCAATGCCTCCTGGAGCTCACCATGCTTTGGCAGAGATGCTGGCTGCTGGGGAAACCCTGCAGTGCCCCATCCTAGGGCTGCCATGGGGAGGAGGGCTGTCATCCCATGGAGGTACCATCCTCAAGGAGAGTGCCTCTCCCAGGGAGCGCGCCATACCGGACAGAGCCTGGGACAAGAGGTGGCACAGAATGTTTGGCCAAGCTGCTTGTAGCTCCGGGTTGGGTAGCAGAGCTGCAGGGCATTGGCCTGGCCATGAAGGCCAGCACTTCGGGGGGGAAAATGGGAATGGGGAGGATTCAAGGGCACAGGGAGTGTCAAGCGATCTCCTGATGTTCACTGATGCCATCCCACCGCTGAGCAAACATGGAGGCCAGCCCGGGCTTCAGGCCACCCAGGGGGAGGCACCCAAACTAGTGCGTGGGCAAGGGGAGCACAGAAGGGCTTCTTGCGTAAGGTCAGCTACGCAGAAATACAGATCCAGGAAAACACACAGCCGAATCAACCGCAGCCCCCAGCCTGGCTCATCTCCGGGCGCAAGCGGCTGTGAAGCTCACTGTCTCTGTCGGGCAGCTCTGCGTCCATGGGGCATCCCGGGGTGGTGGGTCCTGGGAGCCACAGGTCCCCACAGGGTCCCCCCAGGTCACCCCAGAACCGAGCTTGAGCACTCCCAGCCTCAGTTTCCACCCAGTGCAAAGGGGCAGAAGTCACCTCGCAGGAGCAAGGCAGGAGCTTGGAGTGTGAATTTGGGGTGTCCCTGAGGAAACCTACTGCAGAGGGAATTGCCCTTGTTACCACTGGGCAAAACCAGCCCTGGATCCTTGCTGGCTCTCACCCGCAGCGCGATGACTCAGCAACGTCCCTGCAATTATTTACAAATAATGAGTTAGCCACAAAACACGTGCCACAAAACACATGAGGCAGCGGTGTTTGCACTCTCGATACGCAATCGTGGCCTTGAAGCAATGCTGCAAGAACCTGCAGCAGTGCCCAAGCAAGGTGCAGGGATTTCTTCCCTGACCTCCTGGATGCATACCCTGCACGTTGGGAAGGTGATGGAGCGTGACAGCACATACATGTGCATCCCCGAGCACACGCATCCCCGAGTGCATCCCTCTGTGTATGTATCCCTGTCTGCATCCCTGTCTGCGTCCCCGTGCTTGCGCATCCGTGGGTCGCAGAGCAGCACTGCCCTGCACCTGGGCACAGTGTAAGTTTCACAGCTCACTCTTTTCAGAGGAGAGACTTGTCCAGGTAAATTTATCTGGATATATGGAGCAGAGACTTGCTAATGGGGCTGCATTAGGGACCGTATTGAAATCCCTGCTTCCTTTCTTGGTGAGGTGCTTATTCTGCTAAAGTGGGTCAGGCTTTGTTTGTGTGTTTGTCAGGTTCCCTCCAAGTGTGGCAGGAAAAGCTATTACCTGATGTTTGAGCACTTCAAGATGTCGCTCTTTGGTTACTTCATGCAGGGGGAGAGGAAAGGAGCTTGCTTTGGACTTTGTTTTGGCACCACCGAAAAGGCATCGGGTTAAGATTTTAGCCTGTCCTTTGCTCGAATTGCAAATACCATTTTGCTATAATTGACCTAATAATACCCCAAATTTTACATGGGCTTTGCAAGATGAGTCAGGTGTCCTTGAAGAATACAGTTTTATATGCCAGAGCAGTGGGTTTCTGGGGCAGCGCTGGCATCATGGGAGACACACCTCTCTTGCAAATCAAGTCGCTGGGGGATGGAGAAGTCTCCATCCAGCTCCAGCAAGAACCTGTTTAATCTTTCTCCTGACCTGGGGAAAGGTGCATTTCAGCAGGGCCATGGTGAGGGCGGCATTTTGGTGAGCTTTCCTCCTCCTGGCCCTCGGCAGACCCCCGGGATGCTGCTGTCCCCCCGCCCGGAGCAGCCTGTCCCCCTCCTTGGCCATGCTGGCAGTTCTTGCCTGTTTTGGGGGCTGCCAGCCCGCGGGGCAGCTTGTCACAGTCAGGCATCCCCCGCCCCAAGGAGCCCTGTTTGCCACGGGTTTAATATTTAGCCACTAATAAACAAAGCGTATCAGAGAGGCTTTGCTGACCAGGTAGCTAAACTTTCCTAGGAATGTTGTTGGCTCTTGCGGCGCAAACAAGGCCAGGATGTGGTGGCGGCCTTGCCTCAGATAAAGTTTTCAATGGAAAATGACCTGGGTTTTCCTAGAGCAGGCTCCTGACCACCCCTCGGGCATTGTCTGGTGATCTGGTGCTCATCTGCATCCCATCCTGCCCAAAAGCTTTCTCACCATCCCAGCCGCACTCTGATTTATCCAAGGAGGAGTTGTTTATCTGGGTTTTGGGGTTTTGGCTCCGAGCAGCTGTCGGGGCACAGGGCTTGCTTCATTCTAGCAGCGTCAATAAGGTTTTCAAACAATGTCAAGGGGGAAAAGAAAAACCCTCCTTGTTGTTCTGACTTGAGAAATGAGTGAAGTTGTCCTTTGTGCCATTACTCCATGGGCGTTTCTCAGCCAGAAGCCTGATGTTTTCCCCCGAAGGAATGTGCCCTAAAGCCCAGCTCAGCAGCCGCTGCCCGGCTTGGTGACCATTGGGTGCCCATGGCTCAAGCCAGCCTGGAGCCAGCTTTCGCCCGTTTCTACCTTGCGGATAAAGCTGATCCCAGCCCGCCTTCTCCCACGATGGCAGGTGACAGAGAGGGAGGCCGGAGCATCATGCAAAGCAATTCAGTCCATCTTCTAAACCCAGCGTGGCTCAGCCTATTTCATCATTAATCTGAATGCAAACAAATGTCATTAGAGAGGGGCATTTGGCTCTCAGATAAACACTTGCCCGTCCTTGCTCTCACTCCCGCACAAAACCGGCCTTCCTGGCACCGCAGGAGGCTCTTCGGATGCTCCCGTGGCGTTTTGCTCTTTTTCCACGGCAATGGCAGCTCCTGGCAAAGCTGGGCGCTGCGTCTCTCCCGCCTGGGGATTACATCGGGAGCTGGCTGGCGGCTGGCCCATTCCGGCATCTCTCAGCAACTGCAAAGATAATTGCCATAAGTCTAATTGTTCCTGCTGGATAACGAGCATTTTGCATCATCATCCCCAGCTGCTGAGAGCATCATCTGAGTTGCTATTTCAGGGGCGGGAAGCGGCTCCTCTGAGCTGGGAAAGGCTGAACCAGGCTGGATCCGGCCCCAGCGCTGAGCCCCCGCTGACAGCAGCGCCGCTTCGCAGGCGTGCTTTGGGACAAGGCGCGGGCCAGGGACTGTTCCCAAGAGGCAGCCTGGACGTGAGGGGGTGCAAACGCGGGATTTGCAATGCGCTGATGAAACATGGCCAAATCCCCAGGGATTTGTGTCTTCAAAGGGGCTTCTCCCACTTGGACATGACGTTGTCCCTGCGGGATGCAGAGGGCTGGAAATGCACATGGACATGCCTGGATGTGCATGCACAGGGAGGCACACAAGCATGCGGGCATGCACATCCATGTGAACACGTGTGTGTGCGTGTGTGCACAGAGATAGTCCCATGTTAGGAACTCACGAGCCCGTTTCCCTGCCAACCTGGTGGGCTCCTGCTCCAGCCTTCCCCCCCGGTGAGGGCTGCGGTTTCAACCTCTCCTTCGCACAGGCACTGGTGGCCATGAGCTCCAGAGAATGGGGGACCTCTGAGATCCCTCTTTTGCTAAATTTTATAATGTTTTAAACTAGCTAACAGGCTCATAAACCAGGGAATTGCAGGCGGGAGCTGGCAGATGAGCAGACAGAAACCTCCTCCCCTTAAAAACCAAGGAATTGCCTTTACGGTGCATGGTCGCTGCTCGGTGTAATGAGTTGTGTGCATTCTCAAACACACCACATTGCTCTTGGTCGGGTGGTGCCCCTCGTTTTGGGCGATGCCATCGCAGACAGCAGGGTTTGCCGCAGGCTTCCCACACTGTTACGCCGGGCAGACCTGCTCCGTGCTGGCGAGACACGCAGCCCGGGCTGGGGCCACAGCAAACATCACCCTCTCCCCGCTGAGTGACAGGGTGCATGAACCAGCCACGCGGCAGAAACCCCTGACTGGGCATTGATTTCTCCTCCACCAACAAGCGCTCTGCAACACCCAGGAACCTCCACCTCCTGGGCAGGGCCGAGCATGGCCGAGGCTGCTCTGATGCATGAGACTGGCTTGGCAGCAGGAGCGAGCGTTTGAGCAAGTCGAGAGCTCGGCGCTTCACTCCCTGCACCCCATCCAGCTCCTGGCGTGGCTGCTGGTAATCGCCCGGTGCCGCAGGATGTATTGAGTAGCCGGCTGCGGGATCCCTGCTCCACTCACGCTCACAAACATGAGCTCCATCCCGTCTCTCCCATCCCATCCCATCCCATCCCACAGCTCCCAGCCCAGCCCTGGGCTCTGCACCTCGCTTGCTTTTAATTTTTTCTCCACAAACCAGGAGGCTGCAGCCGACTGACAAGTGCAAACCTTGTTCTCAGAGCAGCACATCTCGAATTAACCCTCCAGGCTCCTTGGGCTTGCAGAAGTTTTCAAACACTGGTTTTCCTTACCCTGCTCCGGAGGTTGCCTGGCCACGACCCAGCAGCGAGGAGGCGATGCTGGGCATTGGGGTCCATGCTCTGCTGCCTATGCCCCGTGACTGCGGCCAAGCTGCCTTTGCCATACCCTGCCTTGGCTTCTGGAAGGGGGTTGGGGACATCAATGTGGCATAAAGATGTAAGACAAAAGGGCTTTCTTGACAGGTTGTCACTCGTGCCCCTAATGCCGTGCAGAAGCCCCTGGAAATGGGTTTGCAAAGGATGCTGCTGAGCATGTCTTGGGAAAGGGTGATTCAGGGCTTGAGATAAGAGTCCTATGAGCTGGCTGGGAAAAGAGAGAGGAAAAAATGTGTCAGGGCAAGAGAGGGGAGAGATAAGTGGTGCATCGGGGCTGGGAGCATGAAGCCGTCAGCCTCCCTGGCGCCACGGGGCTGCGGGGTGTCCGGATCTGGGCCATGACAGCCTTGGATGGAGCCGACCATGCAGCAACCTTGGATGGAGCCAGCCATGTGGCAAAGCCTGCTGGCTGGCAGGGCTTGGGGGGAGCCGCGTGGGAGCCCCCTGCTGAAACCCTCTGGCTGCAGAGGGCAGGGAGGAGGCAGCCCTGCCTGCGGACCCGCTCTGGCTCCCAAGGGCTGCAAGAGGAAGGGTCGGCAGGGGTGGTTCCCCGCAACTCCACACAACCTGCAGCCCACTCTTGGCCCCACTCACTGCCAGGACTGCCATCCCAGGGCACAGGATTTGGTACGTGCCAGGGCACGGACCACGCTCGAGCCGGGAAGATGCTAATTTAGTGCCATGAGCTTGTCCTGGGGGTGACCATGTGTTACATCTTTGGGAATTGCAATGTGCTGCCTTTCGTATCAGCTCAAGCTTTCGGGGCTGGGGTACGTTTTGTACTGACACAGCCTCTGCTGCTGCCCAGAAAGGGGTTTTGGGGGGTCGGGAGGGAAGGCACCGACCCTGTGGTCCAGCTGTGCCCTTGCAGCTGATGCATGTTTTCTCCTAATTGCAGTCCTTCATGTTCTCTGAAAACAAAAGGCATAATTAGCTGTAGGATGGGAAACGCCAGGAGCTGGGAGCAGCCTCCGGAGCTGGCGGTGAGGGGGTAGCCGCTCGAGGGCTGGGCTGCGGCTCCTGCTTTTGCAGGATCCCTTCTTCCCCCCCGCAAACCAGCCGCTGGCATTTCTCCTGCCACCATCGCTGTTCTCTACATCCGCGTGTGCCGCATCCGCTTGGGCATCCAAAGAGGAAAACCAGGTGCTGGCAGCATCTCCTCGCTCTTATCCCACCACTGCCGCACCCCTGCAAGCACACAAACACGCTTCTCTTCTGCCAGCTCTGTATTTGCAGCCACTGTATATACAGTATAATCCACCCACAGGGTATCCAGGCTGTACTTGACCGGGAAGGACAGAACATCCTTGTGATTCGAAAGGTCAAAATGAATGTCAATACCCTGTTGGCTTGAGTCAGCAAGAATGCCAAAGCTGCCTTGGGGACACAAAGTGCTCGGAGGGAGAGTCGTGGCTGTCGGGTACGCTGCTCCCCGCGCAACAGGCACGGGGTCCTCAAAAGCACTCTGCTTGCTGCAGGGTCGGACAGGCCAGCTATTCCTAATAATAATAATAATAATAATATCATGGTGTGCAAACAGCTTTGTCTGCTCAGCCCGGAGGTCCCGGTACCCCATCTCCACCCCTGGATAGCGAGGGGGTAAGCAGGTCGTGATGCCCCTCCACAACATCCTCCCAGCCTCCCCCAGTTTCTGGCTCCAAAGCCCAGCTCTACCTCCTCCCCAGGACTCCAGTGCAGGATTTTCCTCCCAGGGCTCAACCATGGAGGTCCATGGGCAAAACGCATCTGTTTGCTCTGGGATCTGGACGGTGGAGAGTCCCACAGAGCCCTGGGCTGGGAGCAGCCACTCAGGGTTCATGGCGGGAGCAGGACCAGCATCTGCCCCGGTAAGACCTCCTTCTCCTCCCCCATGGAGGGAAACTGCTGTCGATTTGAGCTGGGCTGGAGGAAACTCAGCTTGGGAGGATGGCTGGGATTGATTTCCAAGTGACAGAGGCGCTCGCGTGTCCCTTGAGCTCCCGGCCCTGTGCCTAACGATTTTCTCTGCTAATAATCTCCGCTGAGCAGGCAGCAGCACATGCAGGCACCGAGCACGGGGACGAGGGGGATAGTTCAGAGCCTGATGTGGCGATGGCAGGGCCATGCTGCTGTTCCTGACATATTAGACCCTTTGCATTTCTCCCCCACCTGTCCCAGCAGGAGGGCTGCCCACGGAAGCCCTTGATGCCGGCAGCACCGGCCCCTCTAACGGTGGCCCCAGCTAATGAGAACAAAGCCTTTTGGGGACTTGGGGAATTTGGAAGTGAATTAGGAAATCCCTTCACAGTGGACGGGCAGATCCTGGGAGCTGATGGTGTATTACAGCAGGGCTCTGGAGGCTTTGGGGCCATGCTGGGCGCAGGGGGTCTGTGGTTTGGTCCTCCCAGACGCAGCATTCCCACGCATCTTCCCTTCTCTCTCCCCACGCAGTGCAGGGAGCAGGAGCGAGAGCACGAACTTGGGTGCAAGATTCTCCAAACACAGGCTTTGGGGAGGCCCCTGGCTCTCACCAGCCCGGCGCTGCCGGGAAGGGGCCATGCGGCCGGGAAGGAGCCGTGGCACGTTGGTCCCTGCATGTGCCGAGGTCGGGACGAGAGGCAGGAGCTGGCAGTGCCGCCCAGCCTGGCAGGACTCTCGCGGCCCCGACCTTTCTGGCTTTGAAAACAGGACAGGAACAAGACGCACTTTTGTTTTCAGTTCGGGAGCTGGAACAGGACCTTCGGGCTGTTCCTGGGATGTTACGGCATCCTGGCTGCTGCTCGGGGGGGGACCGTGTTCTGACACCCTGGGCTGCCTCGCTGCACCCTTGCACCCTTCCCATTTTGTCCTTCAGCGGCAGAGCCCAAAGCTCTCCCTGTCCTCTCCTGCAGCCATGCTGGCTGCAGGGGCTCCCCCAGGGCCACTGGCAGGGACAAGCAGCTCTCACGAAGGGCCAGCCTTCAGCTGGAAACGCTGCCGGCTCTTGCCACGGCTCATGTGCCGGGGGAGGTCAGGGAGTTTGTGCCGCCGCTTGATGCAAAATGTGACTGTTGCCCTCGGTGGCACAGGGCACTGAACTAGAAAACCAGTGTACGAGGAATGTGGGTGCCCCCACCTTGCCTCACCCCTAAAACCTGGCTCATGGCCACCCATCCGCCCCTGGCCAGCGACCCCAGACCCTGCTGTGGGGACGCAGCCGCGGACAGGAGGGCAGGGAGCGTCTGTGGCTTGCAGCGAGGCCATGCTTAGGAGCATCACACAGGGAAAAGTAGGGTTGAGCCCCACATCTGGCCATAAGCAAGGTCCGCTGGTCCTTACCTGGGGACCTTCAAGTCACGGAAATTAGGGACAATGTGACCCTGCACCACCGAAATTAGGAAGATGCCCCTGGGCAGCCTCTCCCTGCGCAGGGCTGGCACCAGTCTGCTGCTCAATACATCGGCCGTGGGGCAGGCAGGCAGCAGACGATGAGGGTATTTTTTTTCCTTTAGGGTGGAAAGGGCTATTTCTAAGAGAAAAGGCAAATCACCGCATCCTCCCAATAGCGGGAGGGGACGTGGCACCTTGCTGTCACCCACCGCCTGCCCTGGAGTAGCCCCAAGGACAAAAAGCTCAGTGACTCCCCGCTTCCCGGCCCCGCTCCTTATCAATCTCCCACACCCACAAATGGAGAAATAATCTGCTGGGTTCCCGTATTAAGAGATTGCGGAGCCAGCCAGTAATGAGAAATGACATGGGCCCTGCCACGTTGGTGTGCGTGGCAATCGCTGCTGGCATGGAGGCTCCTTCCAGCACTTCCCAGCAAATCCCTGGGATGTTCCCAGTAACTCCCTGGGAGCTGCTAGCACTTGCCTGCCAGGGTTGCCTGCCCCTCTCGTGTGCTGAGAGCCCATTTAAGCTTCTTGAATGACAAATTCATGCCACCCTTCCCAGGCTTAGGCTTTCTGCGGCAGCCGTCATGGCAGGGAAATGCGGTTTTTTTTGAAAAGAAAATCAAGATTCCCAGGTAATCTCAGCAGCCGGGACTTGAGGAGTTCACTAGGAGAAATAAAGCCTATTCTCAACTGCCTGTGCCACAGAAAGCCGGTGCGAGGCTGTTTGCGTGTCCTGTGGTGTTTGGTACGAAATCTCCCCAAATGTCCCCAAATCCTTCTGCTGGCAGAGCTCAGCCATGGCTGGCTGGGGACAGGCCCCCACTGGCCAGGAGCTGCTACAGGGCTGGGAACAGGAGGATTTGTAAAGCATGGGGCTGGGAAAGGGGCTGGGGAAGGAGAGGGGATGCCCCGGGTCAGCTCTGTCCCTGTCCCCTTTGGCTACAGCCCCTCCGCAGCACAGCAACACCCCCAAACCTCCCAATGCTGTGTATTCCTGCTCCGTGCCCCCGTTGCCCTGATCAGTCCCTTTTCCTTGTGCTGGCATAAGGATTCACCCAGAAGTCGGGTCAGGGACCAGATCCAGCTGGAAGCATGTGCCCTGCCGAAGGTTTGTGCCCCGAGACGTCCCTGCACGGGTCTGGCTGGATTGGTGCTGCCGTGCCAGCACCCCCCTGCTCCGGGCTCTTGTTTGTGCCTGCGGGTAATATGGTCCCTGCAAAAACCATGATATTTGTTTTTGCTGCCTCAGGGCTTGAACTGTTGCCCTCCCCAGGGATGGGTCCCTGAGGGCTGGCGGGGATTTACAGCTTGCCGTGATTTATGATGGAGGTGGAGCGGGACGGAGCCGTCGCAACCGGCACTGAAGGAACCCAACATCAGGACTGTCCTGGTGTGACCTTACCTGGCCATGCAGGGCAAAGCCATGGGGACAGACAAGTGTCCCCTGAGGACAGCGGTGGCATCCACAGGATGGGTGACAGGGTGAATGTGTTCAGAGTCACCCGTCCCCCTCCTGGAAAAAAACAGACGTGAGATTTTAAAACCCAAATTTTCGCCTCTCGTTCAGGGGTCTGCTCCTCTGCCCCCATCCAGGAGGGATGTGGTGGGAGCTGGCGCTGCTGGGAGGGACACCGGGTGACCCAAAGGCAATGCAAATTGGGGCGAGTGGCAGCAGACGTGGTGTTGGACTTAGGAAAACCATCTCGGCAATAAAGCGAAGCAGAGGGGCTGTGGAAATAAGGGACTACTGAATAACTGGGGTGACCCCAGGCATCTCTCCTTGCTCCATGGCCCCCTTCTGCGGGGGAGTGGGGAGGGGAGAGGGCAAAGCCAGCCCCGAGAGCCGACCCCAAACCCCAGCCACTTCCCCTCGGCCCTTGGCCGCTGCCATTCCCTTCCCGCCTGGCTCCTCCTTATCGGCGCGGGGCTCTGAGGCCAGACCAAACAGCCGCCCCCACCGCCGCCGCCGCACATGGGGCAGTGCGGGGAGGGTTGGGACCCAGACGATTAAATAAAAGCATCTTGTCTTCTGCAGGGTGTCGAAATCCAGCCCTGGGTGCCCCAGGCGGCTCCGCTTTGCCTGCCCTCCTCCTCTCCCGGGTGAGAGGTCTGCGGTTGCTCAGCTCTGTTTACTAACCATGGATTTTCCCCCTCCAGCTGTTTTTTTATTTTCACTGCAAAGCGATGCAGAACCACCTTGGCCAAGAGCAGGTGAAAGCCCAGCGCTGATGCCTGCACCAGTTCAGACCAGCAAAGAGCTGGGCATCCCGCTGGGGGGTGGGATGGAAGAAGAGAGGACACATGGAGGTCCCTACGGCAGGATCGGGTGTGCAGGGCTGTGGGCTGCCATGACCTGGGGGACACCTGGGGTGCTGGGGTGGTGGAGTCACACCAAAGCCAGTGCTGGCTGGGGGACTGGTGGGGACCATCGTCCTCTGGGGACCTCATGAGGGTCCTGAGGCCATCAGGATGGGGCTGTCCCCCTTCTGAACCCAGGGCTGAAGTGTTCCCCACCTCCCACGTCACCAGCATCCCTCCTGGGACAGTTGGGGACAGTGGCTGGCCTTCTAGACAAAGAGCCTTTGGTGATGAAATGCCTCTTGAGCAGCTCCATACCAGTGCGGCCAGACACACAACCAGTCCGTACCAAGGTCACGCTCTTCCTGCTGGGTTTCTACCAGCCAGTGAGTTATTGCAGAAGGAAAGAGATGATTTAGCCTTAATTCATCCTTGCTGCAAAGAGCCGTGTGTCTCTCCCCACGGCCCTGAGCCTGCATGGATCCAGGGTGGTGGGACCCTCGCCCCCTGCCTCCCCCATGCATCCCTCGCTGCCCCACTGCTGACCCGGTGTGTGCGGGTCCGTGGAGACCCCCTGCGCGATGCAAACTTCTTCCAACACACTTCCCACTCACTGGAGCCTTTCAGGCACCTGGGCAGGCCCCGAATCAGCCCTGTTTTGGGTCCTCCTGGGGTCCCCAGGCTTGGCCCCACTGCCCAGGCTGCCTGGGCAGAGGGAAGGCAAAGGGCTCTGGCACACACGGGCTGTGCCAGCCCCATCCCAGTCACCGGCGCTGGGAAACACCCAGTGAGCCCACAGGATTGTACTAGCAGGAGTATTACCTGATCGCTGTTGCCGATAACGGCCTTTTACGGCTCTTACCTGGGCTCTCCAGGAGAGGTGAATCGGTTCAGCCTCCCACAGCCCTAAGGAGAGGTAAAGGAGGTGCAAAGAAATAAAATGAGTTTGGGGAGAGCCAGGGCCAGGCTGTGCCAAGCCCTTCTGCCTTCCCAGTGGGTATCGAGGCGGGCATCGCTCCCTGGGAGAGCCCATTTACCTGCCACTTACCCCCCGCTAATACTTTCCAACCCTAGTGCTCATTTTCACCCAACTTGCACACAGAGGTAGAAGTCAAAAGGCTATTTCTATGTGCGTCAGGAGAATGGCTGGTGGAGAGGAGAGACAGCTCCTGCTGAGAAAAACGCTGCAGCGTGAGCCCAGCCCTTTACTAGACACCAGAGCAGCCACCGAGCAGCAAAACTCCATGGGAAATCTGGCTTCCTTGGGCTGGCCGCTCACGGCGTTGCTGGGTTTGTTTTGTTCTGGGCTTGAGATACCAGTCGGACAAAAAAAAACCCGCTTTGTAAGTGTTGAATTAAAAGGATGATGCAAAAGCTGCGGGGTGCTTCGGCTAGAAAACGTGAGCAGTTTGCATTCGGCCCCAGCGGGGCGCAGGCTGTTTGGAGAACATGGGGTTCTTACGATTAGGCTGCTCATATGACTCAATATATAACCGCCAGTTACACACTAGATTTAATCTTGGGTCAAAAGTCATGGATAATTCAAACCACGCAGAAAACGTTGACGGCAGGCTTGCTGGAGCTGTTTTTTTTCTGCTATTCTTCATTTGGCCCAAACAACCTGTGCGAAGCAAATGCACCCTGGCCCTGGGCAATAGTGGTCGGTGTTACCTGTGCCATCTCCTGCCCTGGCTGGAACGAGCTCTGCTCCCGCTCCAGGAGATGCCTGCTCTGCCTGCATCCCGCATCCAGCTTTCTGAGCCTCATTTCATCTCATCCGCTTGCTATGGGGGGAAAAAAAAAAAGGATGATTCATGCCCTGAACCGCCCATTGGAAGCACAGCATTGGTTATTTTGCTGTTTGTGCAGGTGACTGCAGTGAAGGTGCCCTCCGCACCCCGAATTAGCAAGGGTGTGGATGCTGCCTGCTGCATCCCTGTAGCAGACTGGGTACCTGGCTCAGCGCACTCTCTATTTCCATCGGTCCCTCTCGGGTGCTGCCCCAGTTTCTTGTCTTGGGCAGTTTCTTTCCCGACCAAGTCACAAGAGCCACTCTGGTATCAAAAAGACGTCAGTGGGGATGTTCGGGAACGTCCTGCCTGGTTAGGTTAATTGAGCAAAGGATTTCAAAGCAGTGTCTCGGAGACACGGATCAGGGTAAAGATCTTGTGCTCTGAAGTTTCCATGAGGGCTGTGGGGAGCGCTGGCTGCTCCGTGCACCCACGAGCGGATCGCTGCCCTCTCACTGCGTCCCGGGGGCAGCAGCCGCGATTTCTTTTTTGCAGAATACTGTCTTGCAAGGATGGTTATTCATAGGGAATGTGTCGTCCCATCTGCCGGTGGCAGCAGGCGTCACTACCTGGTTGTTGCATGGGGACAAGGGGCTGTCACGGACCATGGTTGAACTCATCCATCACTGAGCCTCCTCTGTGCCTCCATCTCCTCTTAGGTCATTAGGAGGGATGAGCGATCCCTCCCTTCTCTTGCAAAACCCTTTGCCATGCAGCGACAGAGATAAGGATGCAAATAGCCCCTACGAGCACAGGAAAGCTTTTCCCTGCGGGAACACGAAGGAGGCAGGGAAGCAGCATCGTGGCCATTGTGCAACCAGGAGAGGCAGTGAGACAACCGCCTCACCCACGGTCGGGCACGAAGATGCTAAACCCCGTCTCCGGGAAGACCCTCCCGCTCCCCGGCTGCTCCTGCCTCCACCATGGAGCCGGTGGCTCCAGCCCGGCGGTGCTGGCACAACCGGAGGGTTTTGGTGGCAAACTGGGGATCTGAGCCAGCCGGAGCCTGGGAGGGCTGATTCCTCTTCCCAGCCCCGGTACATCTGCACGGGGAAGAGGAAAAACCCTTTGGGATAAGGAAGAGAAAGCACTGGAACAGGCATAAATAGCTTAGTAATAATACTAATGATAGCACTTAGCACGTAGGCAGCCGTTTGCAGAGCAGAGCGCTTTACAAACATTAATTAGTGCTGGTAGACAGTTCAGCGATATGGTTCCCATTTTGCCAACTACGAAGAGCAGAGAACCGACCATCTGCTTAAATCCTTTTTAATTTAATCCTGGGCCATTCGTAGGAAAATCCTGGGCCCTTTTCAGCACCGGATGAAACCGCCCGAGCGCACACGGGCCCTTCGGACCCTCTCGGAGGGTGACAGACACTGAGCGTCCCCGGCGAAGGATGTTTTGAAGGGTGTTGGTGGCTGCAGGCTGTGCCCAGGGCACAGAGCTGGAAAACATGGGGCAGCTGTTTTCCATGTCAATAAATACACGTGGTGTAGCCAGAGTGCTGGTGGTTTCCCTAAAGGCACGTTGTGCTGCCGGAGCCTTTGGGGTTTGCCAGCTAGGGATGGAAGGTTTGATGGGTTCCTCTTGCCCTTTGCTGGTCTCTCCTTCACCTGTGGCAGTTTTAACGACCTCTCGGGACACCCAGTTCATTAGCAATAATTAAAGCAGCTGCCAAGAATGATTGGGGTGAGTTGGTTAAAGCTGAACCTGGGGCTCAGCCCTGCAGGGTCTGGGTCTGAATCCGAATGGTTTAATATAGGGTCATCAGAGCTTTTTTCTTTAAAGATATCTGCTTTGTATTGCATGGCAAGCAATGTCTCTGCAGTAGGGTTTTGCTAAGGATGGGGGTCAGGGCTGGGGACTTGGCCAAGGGGCTGGAAACAAGTTTAAAGCCAGCATGAGCTGGACACAGGAGCTGCAGCCCAAAAAATGCCGGGTGAAATGCAGATATTGCAAGTGCTGACCCTGGAGGGTGAGTGGCTGCGGATGGCAAGCCAGCCGGTGCTGGCATATCTTGGCTGGAAGCAAAGCTGCTGTCGCATGTTGAGTGTGGGAATGCAGCCGTGCATGGTGCTTTTCTGCAGCTTCAACTCTCTCCACGGATAACTTGCAGGCAGGAAAAGAGGTAGATGAAAACACGGGGGGTGGGAAAAGCCAACCCTCCAGCAAGGAGGTCCCCTTCCACTTCAGCAGCAGAAAAACATGTTTGTCTGCTCTTAAGCTAATATTGAAACCTGCAGCCCTTTCCCAAATGTTGCATTTAAATTTCCCACTGCATATGAACTCATCAACTCTACAGATGGAAAAGCCCACTCAGCTATGGCCCTGGCTAGCTTTCTCAGTCTGTTTAATTAGGATTAGTGGCTTTTTTTTTTTATTAGGTATGGATTTAAAAGTCTGTAAGGATGGAATTTTTCCTCCTCCCTGGGCAGATGGGTCCTAACTCAGAGCATGGAGGAAAGGGTCAAGTAGGACTTAAAATGAATTCTATTTCTTCTCCAGACAAAAGAGCTCCAGAACCACTTTGGCCCTGACTGAGCACACCATGTATCTCGCTTAAATCCCTTGCTGAACTATCCTGGACTTGCAGCTACGTTGCAATTATGCAGATGCTTAAGTGCTTGGCTACATCAGGGCCTCCAGCCCACCCACCATCTCCACGGCCTTTCCAAATTATTCCCCAGCCTGGCCACATTTTGGGTCCAGGATGGTGCACGTGGTCCAGATAAAGCAGATTTCAACAAGAGCCTTTAAGCTCAGGCTTAAGCTCCCCCCGCATATCTCCGGCTCTTGCTCGGTTTTCCCTTGCGGATGGCTTCCCTGGGCAGCTCCCGCATCCCGGCTCCACACCAGGTTGCCTTGTTAAGTGTCTGATTTTAATTTCTCTCCATCAGGAGCCGGGCCTGAGCAATTACATAATAACGAGCTATTCATCCAGAGGGAGAGTGCGGATCTGGGTTAATTGGTCTGACAATTGAACCCAATCCTTTCCGGTTTTGCCCAGTTTTCCTTATTTTTCTCTCCTTCTGCACAGTATCTGTAGAGCTCTCAGCCTTGTTAATTAAGAAGGTAACTTCACCCCGAGGGCTGTTTTGTTCTCCTCTCCTTCCTTCAAAAGAAAGAATAGAAAAAGCAGCGAGAATTAGCTAGTTTGGGATGAAGAAACAACCACCTCCAAGCAGGATGGAGCCGGTTGGGTCTGACGGGGGTTGGACCGTGTCGCGCTGCTGCCATTCTCCTGGGCTTTGGGGAAACAATGCGGCACGGCGAAAGCAGGTGCCGTAGCAGGAATGCTGTTCCTGGCACGTTGGAGGTGTTGGATAGACACACTGCAAAGCTGGGAGGCGCAGAAAACAGCAGAGTCCCCAGGTCTGACCGGGTGCTGGGTCATCGCCGGGGTCGCAAAGCTGCAAATCTGGGGGGGAGAGATGCAAAGGGTTTATGGGTTCTTGGGAAAACGCAGCCCTAAATGTTTGGGCACTTCTGAAACCCTTTTAATCAACAATTACTGCTGCAAAAGCCCCGTGCGTGGGGGTCTGATGAGCGTGGGATGCTGGAGTCCAGCATCGTGCCCCAGGGCCACGCCGGGAACAGCAGAAATGAAGCTTTGCCCTTTTTTTTGCAGGGTCTTTGTGGTCTCTATTTATGAACACCGGAAAGCAGGGAGCCCATCACAGAGCTAGGCCCTGACCCATGCTGACCGGGGTGGGACACTCGCCTCCCTGTTTTCCTGTCACCCACAAGTGTGGGCAGTCCCAACCCCACTATATATGAAGAAACTAATAACATATTTTATGCTTCCATTTTCATCATCTGAAAAATCAGTTGTGGGTAACCCAGAGGTGGGTTTTGGACCAAGGAGGTGCTGGACCGGCGAGATTTAGTGTCAGACATGTTTCATCAGAGGCTGGTATGTCTTGCAGAGAATAAACTGGCATCTGCAGAGAGGAGCCCCATTGCAAGGGCAAAGCAGTCCCGACATGGCAGTGCTCGTGTCCCGAGGTGCAGCAAGGGGCTGTGCCCGGCTGGGCTGCGGCTGCCACCTGCACCAGTGCCCGTTCCCAGGAGCCAGCCTGGGAGCACCTTCCCCATGATAAAAAAGGATGTGTACAAGATGCACGAGCAGGAAGCACAGTCACGAGACTGCGCTGCTGGGCTGGAAAGGGGAAATCTGTTATAAAATGGGCATCCAAGGCATGAGTTTGCTTTTCCAGAGGCTGCAGGGAGGCTGGGGAGGATCTGGGATGGAGAGCAAAGGTGATGCCTGCAAGAGGAGGGGGTGGTAACACCTGAAAAGCTTCAGGGACCTGCTCTCTGCGATGCTTCCTCAGGGCTGATGGAGTCATCAGCTGGCGCGGCTGTAACTGGGAGGGGAAGCAAGTGGGGCCCCTCGGCAGGACGGGGCACGGCTCGTCCCCAGCAGCCGGGCTGGGGTGATGAGCCAGGTGGCTCCCAGCTGGTGCCCGGCCAAACGCCGTTTGCAGGCAGGCACAGTGCTGTAAAGGATGACACGGGTACCAGTGATCCCAGTCCCACAGAGATGGAGAGCTGGCTGAGAGCAGGTACGGGCTGCTCCCGGCCGGTGGCTGCATCAGCGATACAGCAGCGGTGACACTGAGCCTGGCTCGGGTGGCACCAGCACTGTGTGCAGGTGGCTTTGTGGCACCAAGGGCAGCAAGTCCCTGCCTTTCCCATCCCTTCACCTGGGAAGGACTTGCCCTGTGCAGCACGAGATGCCTCTGTCCTGGTGCATCTCCCGGCACACACAGTGGGACCCACCTCGCCTCCCCTTTACCAAACAGAGGCCAATTCCCGGCATCCACAGCTTCCCCCGATGCACCTCCCAGCACCTTTGGGAATTTCCCCAAGTCTGACGGCATTTTGGAGCCGTCCCCAGGAGCCGTTGGATGACTCACCACCATCACGGGCAGACATGCAAGCATTGAAGGCAGCGCAGGTGCTGCCCAGCTGAGCTGGCATGATGGAAACATGCCATGGGCACTGAGCAGGTCACAGGGGACCTGTGGGGCTTGGGGACAGCCAGTTATGCTTCCATAGACCCTCAAATGCTCTCACCTGTTTTCTCACTAACAGCCTTTTTCAGTTGCTGCAGTTAATGTCCCTTTTCTGGATCTCAAGAGACCGGACACTGCTCCAGTCCTGGCTACCTGGCGATGCTGAACTCTGGGACATGGGGAATTGACCCAGACACAGCCACGGCAAGTTTCCCCCAAAGTCTGGCAAGCTAGAGTCTAAAATAGTACATATTCAGGGTGAATTTGTTCTGGGAGAGGAGCAGCACCATGTCCCCGAGGCACCTTCTCCATTCCGGGAGCCTTGCTGGCCCCTGCCAGCCGAAGAGGAGCGGATGGGCGAGGGATCTGGAGATGGGGATGGGCTCAGACCCATCGAGGGTGGCCATGGGAGTGGGGTGTGCAAGCTCAGCCCCAGGGGTGTCTGCCCACGGAGCGGCCTGAGACCAGTGTCCTCCCCTCTGACAGGTATTTATGGAGCTGGACAGGATCCCCGTAGCCCTTGTGTCTGTGCCCCAGTGGCTACAGGACACCAGGGCTGTTCGGGATCGCAGTCAGACCCTTCCCCTGGCTTCATCCCGGCTCCAGGACTGTGAGCTGGGAGCCTCCAGGAAGGAGCCGCTAGTGGGACGTTCCTGGCAGGTTTGGTGGTTGGTGGGAATGGCGGGCGAGGCGTCCTCGTGCGCGGGGTTGCCGGTCCCGGTGGTGCTGGCGAGTGCAGCGTCAGCAGCAGCAACCGGGTTTTGGCAGCCGTGAGCCGTGGCCCCGCATCGCCCATGGGCCTGGCCCCGGGGAGGGTGACATGCTCATGTCTAAACACAACATGTTCCACAAGCGTGTTTGTTAACGCAGTCACAAACAAACATTTTGCAGGATCTTTGCCAGGAGGACAGGGTTAATGTGTGTGGAGCCCTGAAGGACACCAGAAAGCTGTGATGCAGGCCGTCATCGTGGGCTCTGGTCTGGCCTCCCCAGCGCTGCTGGGGCAGGGGAAGCTTTATTCCTCTCTGTGGAGCACAATTACTTAAGTCCCTGTGTACAAACAGAGAAGCAAAGCCCCATTAATCCTACCAGGAGGCAAACAATATCACGGTGCTGGGGGAGGAGGAGAGCGCGAGAGGAAACTGCCAGAAACCTCCCCGGTTCCACCTGCCCTCACCACTCGTGGGTCTGCTCCCCCTCTGCCCCCCACAACGGGCTCCGGCTTCAGGGTGAGCGGGAGGAAAAAGCAAAGTAACAGCCCTGGGTCCTTGGGGAATTTCAGGCTCACGGAGGCAGGATGAGCAGTCGCAGCCCTGGGAGAGCTGCGGGGTCCCGGCAGGGGAGCGGGGGCAGAGCCAAGCGGGGAGGCATGGAGGAGGAGGGGGATGCACTGGGCATCTGCCAGGTGCCTATAGCCAGTGTGTTTTCTATATGGACCATATAGACCCCCAGTTCCTCTTCCAACCGACAAATTTTTCATGGTTTTGCCCTTCTCATTCTCTCCCCATCCCTCTGTCAGGGAGTGAGCGAGCGGTTGGGGAGGGGGGGGCGGGGGGCGCTTCGCTGTGGGGGCCAGCCCAGCATGTTCCCCCAGTGCCTGCAGCTTCAACCGTGCTCTCGGTATCCCCCAACACCCCGCTTGGCCCCAGTAAGCTGTGCTCCCCAGGCTGCCGTGCCCACTGGGAGGGATGTGGGGGGCATTGGGAGCTCGGGCTGGGATAACCAGGAGTGCTGAGGGATGGAGGGAGGATGAAGGCCTGGATCCTGCGCCCCGTGGAGCCGGATCCTGCTCTGCGGCCGCGCTGGCTGCTGCGCACTCCCACACGCGATCGCACAGTCCCCTCTAGTGGATATTTCTCCTGCATCGACACGGCTCCCCGGCCCACGCTGGGTGGGCAGCGCTGGGCTCTGCACCCTGGCCCCGAGCACGACCCTGGGGCACCATCCCGCTGCTCTCCCAAAATCGGGCAGGGTTACCCCGCAGAAGCAAAGCCCCGTCCGGCTGCCGCCGTGGGCCGAGCCATGGCTGCATCGGCTCCCTCTCCTGTGTGTTTGGGTGACTCATCCTCCCGCCGTCCCCTGCCCTGGCTTTGTCCCACACCACCCGCCGCCCTTGCGTCAGGGCTGGCCCTGGCTGGCCCCTGCAGTCCTCCCTCTCCCCCTTTGCTGGGCTTCGCATCAGCTCGGAGTTATTTGGGCATCGGCCAATGTGAGAAAGAGCTAACGAACACCCGTGTGGCGACAGCTTCCAAGGGATCCAGGCAGGAGCATCGCTTGTTCCCACCCTGTTGGGTCCTGCAAGCTTGGTCCAGCTTGGACTGGGGTGAAGCGGGCTGTTCTCGGGGTGAATTCCCTAAGGGGGTTGGGTGCTCGCACCCCCATCCTGCTCCCAGCGGCTGAGGGGTTTCATGCAGTGGCTTCAACAGCTGCCGGGAGGGCACCCAAACCTCCTGGAACTTTTCTGGTGAGTTTGGGCAATGCCGAAATTCAGTGCCCAGCCAAGGGCAGTGCTTACACGTTAGAGACGGCATCTTTGCTTTTGACATCCTTTCCTCCACAGCTGGCGGTGCTGCTCTGGCCGGGGCCACCTTCAGCCAGCAGACCCTGGCCATGGGAAGAGTGCGAAGGCTCCCACCATCACCGGCCCTGAGTGCTCCCCTGTGCCCAGGGCCAGGGCCAGGTCACCACCACCACCTCCTTCCCCCTCCTCCCACTTGCCTTGGAAACTGTTCTTGTCACCTGGCAGATATGCGATATTTGCAACCTGAGGCTTTTCAAGGTGAAAAAAGGCATGCAGGAGAGCATGGAGGAGTGGATGTAGACACAGACCCGCAGGTCAGCTGTGTGCCAGTGGTTTGTGATGCTCTGCCAGCCCTTGCCAGGCTGGTGGGGATGCGGTCCCTCCCCCTTGCTCCATCCTTTGCTGGGAAACACGTGGCCCTGTCCCTGCCGCCGCCATGGCAGTCCCAGGTTGGGACAGGGCTGGTGTCAAACCCGCTGCCTCTGTCCCTGTGCCGGGGAAAGGGCAGCCTTGCTCCAGGGAGCTGGGACCTCCAGCGTGGGGTGAGGGTGGTGGGGAGAGGCAGCTGCGGCACAACGCACGGCTCAGGCCCAGAAACGCACATCTCGGGCACAGACCACGTTTTTCCTTACCTGTAGCATCTAGGCAGGGGCTGTGGCAGGACTGGACTCGCCAGTGAACAGGCTAATTTAACCTCCGAGTGTTTGCAACCATCTAATGCAGCACTTTGAGCTGGAAGAGACAAATCAAGCTGCCTCTAAAGCTGCACCCTAATGTGAGTTAGTGCTGCACTGAATACCAGGGGAAAAAACCAAGTCCTGTGCTTTGCCCCAGCATCGGTGCTTGTTTCCTCTGTGCTGTGCTGATCCCGGCTACTGTGCTCAGGGCAAGGAGAACTGCCCTCTCCGCTGCCTGGCTGGAGCATCCCTCCCCGCAGCCCAGAAATGGGGATTTTCCCAGCCCTGTTGGGATGGTCCTGCAATTCTCCCTCCCCACCTTCGCTCCTGCGTGTGGCAGGGGCTACGGCATTGCTTACAGACTGCAAGCGCCGGTCAAGCGCAGGGGTTACCCATGGCACGGCCCCAGGACGGGCAGGGGAAGCCTGTGGACACCTCGCAGCCAGTGTGCGTGGATGTGGACCAGCCAACAGCGACAGACAAGGTACAAAATCCCGGGGAGAACCAGCCCATGACAGCTCCAGCCCCTTTTATTGCTTCTGGTCTGTGGCCCTATGGGGGAGACACACTTCATGGCTTTATTTATTATAAAAGATCTTCAGGAAGCTGATGGCTACCTAAACCCACCCCTATTTCTGCCCACAGGGACTCTTGTCTAATGGGGCAGTGGCACTGCTTTTGGTCACGGGGACTTGCCCAAGCCCACAGGCGAACCCCCCCCATCCCCACGCAGAGCCACAGGCGGGAAACTGCAAACCCCAAACTCTGTTTCTAGGGTGCCCAGGGTTTATTGCAGCGCTCCTCATCGGCCTCAGTTTTATAGATGTGCATTTAAAAATAAAAAGCTCTCTGCATCTTAGCTGGCTGCAGAAGGGCTTGAACGTTGAAAGGGCCGATCTGTCGGGCAATGGAGAGCCACCTCGGGAGGAGCAAACAGGCCAGCTACCTCTTCAGGACTTCTGTGCGTCGAGTCAGAGCCTCATGCATGAGAAACTCCAGCTCTGCTTTTCAAGTATGTTTGGTGTGAAGCGACGTGGTCTCTACTGCATTGCAAGTCCCACCAAAAGGGAAAGACCCGCTGGCCCCCAGAGAGCCACCTCCCTTGGGTCCACCCCGAGCTTGAGGGAAGATGGCTGGTTTGGGCAGCTGCCGTAGTGACACACCGGCTCCCGTTTTGGCTCGAGGATGGGCAGCGAGAAGGCTCTGGAGAGCTTGGGCAACTCATGCTTAAATGGTGCCGCTGGGAAAAGAAAACAGCTCAGAGGCCATGAGGCCATCCTGGCTGCACGAAGGGGCCAGCAGGGCTGCGGTGGAGCCGAGGGGTACGTGATGCTCAGCAGCCATAGTGGCTGCCCACGGTGGTCACCCGCCGTCCCAGCTCCCCGCCTGCAAACCCTCTGGCCAAGGCAGCTCTTGGCCAGGGGCTGTATCCTCAGGTGGCTGCACATTGCCAACACCCCTCCCAAATACCCCCTCCAAACCAAACCTACCACCCGGAGAAGCACACAGTGGTTTAAACAGAAAGAAAAAGAAGGAAAAAAAAAAGAAAGATCCTTGTGGCATGTAACTCCCACCACCATGAGCCAAACTGTGCGGTCTTTACGCAATCACCCCATCCCAAGAGACGGGGCAGCTTTCAGAAAGACACGAGACAATGTGGGCTTCATCCCTGGCCCCGCAGCAGCCAGGGAAGGCACGGACTCGGAAGCACCAACTTCACTAGCCCCTCCAGGTCCCGGGGATGGCGGGGGGCCGGCTGTCGCTGCTGAAATAGGTTATTTGTCAGCTATGTAGCTTTGAGCTTACATAGTTTTTTGCTGATGGGGGCCCATGGGAGAGAGGTGAGGCAAGCCAAAGGCATGAGCAAGCAGCGCGGGGTGGCTAACCCCAGCCAAGCCCTGGCTACCGCCCCCGCCCATGGGGTTATGTGTCCCAGTGGGGAATTTTACTCCTGCAGCCAGCAAGTCCTCGGGCCAGGAGAGCAGGAGCGCGCAGTGGGATCCCGGACGGCATGGGGGCAGGCAGGAGCGGGGGCAGCGGGGCCTCCCCGGTGTCAGCAGTGACGCAGACGCACGCCGGCCCTGACGCACCCTGCGCATCCCCAGGGCTCTGCCTGGGGCAGCCCTGCTGTAGCAGCTGGGACGGCTCTTCTCCAGGGCTGGCCTGAGGAGAAGCTGCAGCGGCTGCTTTCTGGTGCTGCTGTCGGTGACAACCAGGTCCCTGCAGTTCAAGTTTCCCAGTGGTGATGGCCACGCGCAGAGCTCAGCAACCTCAGCAGTCGTTCATTGGTGGCAGCTGGCATGGACAGCTGTGTATGCCACAGGTCCTTCACACTGGCCAGGTGGCTGAACACCTCGCTGCAGGGGTGCCAACATGAAGTGAGCGGTGACGACAGCATGGTCTGTCCCCAGATGTCCAGAGCTGGGAGAGAAGCGGAGCCGCCGGCTGCTGCAGAACAAACTAACCCTGTGACACAGCCTCGCGGGCACCCCTGATGGGCTCCCCAGCCTTCAACAGCAATGTCTCCCCAACTTCTTCCTTTGTGGTACACGAGGACTGCAAGCAGCATCCATGGATGCGGCCATGACAATCCTCCAGCAAGGCAACCTTCAACTTGCCCTTCAGACACGAGTGGTGCCTCTGCTTTGCCCATTGCTCAGCGATGCTGTAGCTCCTCCACCAGTCCCGCTTCTCCACCCAGCGGCGTCTTCCCGAGTGGCTCCACACCAAAGGATTCAGGATGCTCTGCAGCAACAACCGTTCCACTGCCTGACCCCAGTGGGATGCAGCACCCAGGACCTTCCGCGTGGAAGCAGGGTGCCCGGCAGATGCACACCCAGAGCTTTGCTGGCAGGCTGATGTCAGACACTACCAGGAAGAGATGGGCACTTTGATCATGCAGCCTGCATGTGCAGACCTCCCTGGCTTTCAAATCCATGGAGCTACCATCCGATCAGCGGCTGGCAGGGTGGTCACCATCCGATCACTGGCTCCTGCAGGAGCTGCCCGGCTCGTGGGAAGGGCTGATGCTGACACTGCTGCAGTCTGCTCGCTGCCCCAGCAATGCCCCTGGAGAGCAGCCCACAGGCAATGAGCGGGTGTGGAGAGAGCTCTTCTCTTCATCCCAAATCAGCTCTAAAGCCCCAGCTCTAAAGCTGTGGCAGCTCCTCAGGGACAAGGGCGAGCAGGGCTCCATCCTGCCAGCTGGAGGACGGCGACATCTCAGGTGTGACGGTGCCTCAGGGCTCCCTCCCCAATGCCACATCCACGGGAGGAGTGGTGCTGTCCCCCTATTCCAGTGCAGGGACTCTTCCTGCAGGGAAGCATGGGGCCGTCCCATTGTATTGGCCGCAAGGAACAGCACAGCTGAGCCAGTGCAGGGAGCCTGGGCAGTATCCACCAGCTCCCCCTGCCCTTCCAGCCGCCCCTCTCCCTGGACCCGGGTGCCGGCCAGGAGGGAAACGTCCCCCGAGGCAGCCCCTTGGTATGAAGCCCTGCAAGGATGCAACGAACCACCTACACGATCCCTGACTGCAAGACAGAGAGCAGGATGGAGAGCTGACATGTGCCACGCAGTGCACCGGATAAGGGCAGGGACACCCTGAGGGTGGCCACGTCTGTCAGAAATGCCATCGTGGGGGTGCAGATGCAGCACAGAGACCCCCAGAGCTGGCAGGAAATGTCCCCCAGCTGGGCTGCCAGACCCATGGAGTCAATCCTGCTGCTGGTCCCTTGTGGCACAGCCGGGCTGGAGTCCGCTCCCTGGGTCCAAGTGGCTGTGGCACTTCACGTCCTCCTCCTCTTCCTCTCCACAGCAGGGACAGCGTCCATCTGTCTGTCCATCTGTGGTTTCAGCCTTCAGCAGGACTCCGCAGGGACAGAAGAGGGTGGCCACAGCCCCAGGTGGCCACAGAAGGCCAAGGTTTAGGTGGCCCGGCCAGGCGGGAGGCGTTTGCTGTCCAGAATGGCCTTCCAGTCGTCAGTCCAGGACTGCAGCCTGCGGCTGGGGGGCTTCAACTGCAGGTGCTTGTTGTGGCAGGCCGTGAAGAGCACGTGCTCCCAGCTGGGGTTCAGCTCGGCCCCTGCAAAGCAAGAAGGAAGGTCAGTTCTCCGGACAACTGCTCCACGAGACGCAGAGGCTGACCTTACTCCAACATGAGGAGCCTGCAGACACAACCCCCCAACAAGAGCCTAATCAGCTGGGCAGGGACCAGCAGCAATCACCCCCCAATGCCACCCCTGTCTCTGGTCACTCCTGCCGCCCCGCACCTGCCTTACCTGTTATATCAGGTCTGTCGTCTATAAGCAGGTCAGCAGAAACCACTGTCTTATCTCGCGTCAAAACAATCTGCTCGAGAAACTCAGGGCCGAAGTGCTTCTCCACCCAGGCGTACTGGAAGGCGAGGGGTGAGCGGTAAGCGCGGGCAGGGGCAGGCTGATGGATGGGGCAGGGGCTGCTCGGCAGAGCGGCAGCACAGCCCGGCACGAGCCCTGGCCTCCACGCAGGGAGGACATCTCGCTTAATAAGTTCATTAGTGAGAAGGATTCGGATGCTGCCAGAGCACAAGTTCTTCTTAAGGCAAGCAGCTTTTGACATCACAATGAAATATTAAAACCAAGCACCTCAGTGCATGCAAATGGCAGAGCTCGGCTGACAGCGGAGCTGCCTGCTCTGCAGAGATGCTTAGGAACAAAACTGGTGGAGCAGGGAAATATTGCTGCTGTTTTACAGCCGGAGGCATGCAAAGGTCAGCTGGCTCTTGCCGAGCAGCGTGGTATGGGACAGGGAGCTGGGATTCGGACCTGCTCACCTTCTCGTAAGGGCAGTAGCGGTACTTCTTGATCGGGCTTGTGCAGATGAACACGTCGGTGCTGCCGCGAGGAGAGAAATGGGGGCAGTGTGTCAATCCATGGCCAAACACGTTGATCAGACCCTGCTCCCCCTTGAGATGTACTTGGCTGCCTCTGCGAGACCCTGCGCGGTGCCTGAGCAGGCAGGTGCCCAAAGCAGATCCCCCACCACACACAGATCAAACCGGGGTGATTTAAGACATTAATCCCCCATCTCACAGGGTCCCACACCCGCAGCACAAGCATGTTCCCCTTTTTGCTACCCTTGCTGGGAGCAGAGAGCTGAAGGGAAGGGGCTGCACGTGGCTGATTTTCTTGGCAACTGCTCCAGGAATCAAAGCCCTCTCTTTCCTCCCATGCCCGGTGGGCTGGTAGGCATTTTAAACAGTGATGTTGCATTCAGCGCTTCTGCCAAGAGCAGGATGAGCCTGCAAAGCCACTGCTGCTCCCCTGTCCATTCCCTAATACCACAGGCAGGTTCCTACTCACTCTGCCAAATTCGCCATTTGCTTCACAGCTTCCACAGCCCCAGGGAGCGGCTCCAGCTCGATGAAGAAGTTCTTGGATTCCCAGATGCTAATGGCTTTTTCCTGTGAGGGGAAAGAGCGCGGTTACTGCACAGGGCTTCTTGCGACCCTTACCCTTGCGTGTGCATCTTCCCCACCCTTTGCTAGGACAGAGGATGGGGACAGTGAAAGGTGGGAGCCCTGGCTGCGGTCCCCTCCTACTAACTTGCCTTGTCTCTCTGGGTGTCTCCATTCCTCACCTGCCAACCTGCACCCATCCCATATAATTTAGATTGGAGATGCTCTGGAGCAGGCTTGGTTTTGCCTGTGCAGCCCCAGACACAGAGGGAGCAGCACATTCCTTCAAGGCAAAACACAAGAGATTGTCCAGAACCAAACCAAACCCCGTGTCTGCATCCAGAGGGGCATTTCGACATGGATCTGGCTGCCTTGGCCTGGTAGCTCTGCTGTAACGTGATGCTGTTCAGCCGCAGATGCTGTCTGGCCTATTTGTCTCAATCAGACCACTTAAAATAGCAGCCAGGCTGCTCTCATAGGAGAAAGTATATTATAGGATGAACTACATGTCAGCATGAATGCAGATGCTCTTCCTCAGGGATGCCTGGGCAAGGTCTACCAGGCAAACAGAGCATCTCCAGGGAAGGGTTTGAAACACTTAACATCCAGGTCAGCAGCCGGGAAGCACTGGTATGGCACATTGGGAGAGCAGAGCAGAGAGAGACCACAGGGAGCAAAACCCTGGGATGAGGGCAGAGTCCAGGGGCTGCCTGCGGTGGATCCCGCACAGCTCTAAGGAACAGCATCCCCTGCACTCCCTCAGAGAGGTAACGGCTTGCCAGCAAAGCGATTATTTTGCAGACACTGGATCCTCAAGGAGGGGAGCCTGGGAGTGCCGCAACGTGGCTGCAGGCAGAGGAAGCAGCCATGTCCCGGCATTGCAACACGGCTGTGCAGCTGCGGCTGCGAGAAGTTTTGAAGGGACCCCTGCCCGGAAGGACTGATCTTGATTTTGAGCTCCTCTATTTCCGTATTTGAGGAAGGGGAATAGGGACAAAAGGAATTTTAAGCCCATCCTGGCTTCCCTGCATTGCACAGTAGGGAGGAGCCGGCAGAGCACCGGGGTAGGGGAGAGCAGCCTCAGTGATGCTCACACGCTGGTTCTTACAGCTGATAGCAACAAACCGGCTGGTTGAACGCGCCAGCTGCGCACCTTGCCAGCTCTCAGGAAGGTGAATGCATGAACCCATTGCATATTTGGGCACTGAGCATTTAACCTGCCATGTCAGAATCAAACCCTGTATTTCTCAAAAAATCCCAGATAACATGAGAAGACCAGACACCCAACTTAAAAGGAAAGCCTGCTCAGATCAACTGTTGCACTCTTCCCTTTTGCCTGAGCAGCAGAAAACACTGGCGCTTCAGAGAAGAGGAAAAAGAAGCCTTCTTCATATATGTTCAAAATGAAACATGCTGATTCGGTGCAAAAGAGCCAGCAGAAATGTCTCCTGGTACCATGACAAGAACAGCTACCCTAAAAGTTTGCCACAGGGCCAGGCAAACATTCAAACTCCAGTTGCTCTGCTTTAGACCGGTGAGTAATGATGTTTTATTTTTAAGACACTGACTCTAGTTGCACAAGAGACATCTGAGAAACGCGGCCTGATGCAGCAAAGCACTTCAAACCACGCTAAAGTGTTTTCTTACAGCAAGGACTTCCGTAGCCATTCTGCTTCCACTTATGTCAAAAAGCATTTTGCAATCAAGCTCGATGGGGGAAGAACTAAGCTCATCTTAAAGAAAAGACCCGCTCGGCTCCCAGAGCCGGAACAACTCCCTGTGGCACCGCAGCCAGCACGCTGCCTGGCAGATGGAAAAATCCCCCAGGCTGGGAATCCCACCACCTGCCAGGCAGGACAGACTCTTGATTTACTACTTAGCTCTCCCCATGAGCAATTTCCCTGACCAACCAGGGCTCCCCATCCTGCCAGGTCTGCGTGCTCAGCGTTTTGCTGAGGTGTTGTTCTCCCTTTCAGAGCTGGGACCTTCAGCTCTTTGGACTCTTTGGCTCCTATTTTCTGGTCTCCTACAGCAGGTCGATGGTGCTCTCTGATGAAGGGGGGCTGCAACGGCCCATGTGCCTGTAGCCACAGAGTGGCTCCTGCTTTCTTTATCCCGTCTCCGAAACTACGGGTGAAATCGGGGCTGGCCTGAGGCCGGTGTGTGGAAGTTTTGCTACTTGTTCAGCCCAAGGTTGTGGTGGTTTTACCTGATCACAGCAGACACAAGATGAACTCACTTCATTTAACACATCCAAAGTAGTTAAGATCAGGAAAAAAAAAAAAAGAGTTATCATGCATTATCCTGACAAACTTTTAGCATCTGCCTTACTGCATGAGTGACGTCCTCAATTTCCATTTCATCAACCCCAGCTAGAGAGGACACGTTATTTCTTCAGCTCGTCAAGCGGTTCAGGACTTTGCCAGTGGGAGAGCCCCAGACCTTATGCATGCTCCTTTCCTTGTAGCCATCATACCACTAAAACCAAGTTATTTGCTGTAACACCTTTCAACTAGTACAACTGCAATCTGCAGATGAGACCAGACACCCCACTGAGATGGGAAACTTGTGGAGGCAGAAACCGACTTTCTGTAGTGCTCAGCCCTTCGTTGAATGATAACGTACAGCACAAAGTGCTTCTGCTTTTAGGCTTTAATTACTTAAATGAATACAATAATTTTCAGGCATGGGAGGGCCTGGGGTTGTTTTAAGTCCTCACATGAAGCATCAATTGCATGGTTTGCTCTCAACTTCTCTGCTGCATCCCACCCCTCACATTGCTGTTGAGGAACTAAATAATCCACCTAGAGCAGCATCAATCCGCACAGCTTGGCCAAATTCGAGCTAGAAAAACCCAGCAGTGCAATTTTGGGGTATTTTAAAACAGATGTTCTGAAAGATCTCCTTTCCTTGCATGTATCTCCATCCATGCATGCAAGGAAAAGGAGACAGATGTGCACGAAGAATGCTGCATTTCTGGGGAAAAAGGCACCGCTGGAAGCCCTCCTGTACCTGCGTTTTCAGTGGGAGCTCCGGCCAGCACCCGCAGCCCTCCCCAGCGCTGCACCCACGAGCTGGGGGGCCAGTGGGTCTCCCCTGGGGCCGGAGCTCCAACTGCACGGCACAGAGCGAACAAGAGCCGCGCGCAGAGCCGGGGGATGCATAGACTCACACTCAGCTCAGGTCCTAGGCGCCCGTATTGCTCCGACACCCAGAAGCCCCTCCGGTCCTCCAGGGCAATGTAGGGCTTGTCGGGGTACCTGGCCCTGAACTTCTTGAGGAAGCCTCCCTCGAAGTCGGCCAGCACCCCGTCCATGTCCACCAGCNGGGGGGGGATGCAAAGGCCCGTCCGCGCCCCCAGCGCCTCCTCCCCCTCCCCGCCCCATCCCTCCCTTGCAGCGAGCGCAGAGCCGGCGGTAGAGGGGGGTGCCGGGACCGTCCGGGGCACGGCGGTGC
>VWZL01005048.1:43436-142855 GCA_013396915.1 Stercorarius parasiticus | reverse complement strand
ACCCCGTCCATGTCCACCAGCACCCGCAGAGCCCTGCGGGACCCCGCTGCGGGGCCGGCTCCCCTGCCCAGCCCTGCCAAGGGGCCGCAGCGCCGAGGCCGAAGGTGCAANCGACGGCGCGGCTCCAGCGCGCCGCCCGCCCGCCTTCAGCCTCCCCCGGCCCGGAGCGGGGGCTCGGCGGGGCGGCGGGAGGGGGGCTCCGAGCCCCTGCCTCAGTTTCCCGAACTCTCAGCCTCGGGGGGATCCCACGCTCCGTCTCCCCTCGCCTACTGCGGACCCTCTCCCTCCTGCCTGGAGCGGGTGGTGGGTGCGTCTTTGGGGGCACATGTGCATGGTTTGGGGACGGCCATAATGTGATTTTTGCAGCTAAGCCTTGACATAAAATACACCCATTTCTACCCATTCGTGGGGAGGGGGCATAGTCTGCCCAGGATCTCACTCGATGTGACACAGCTCAGTCCTCAGCGGCTGATGGGAACCCTCAAAAGACAATACCTGGACCCCAAAGAAGCACTGACATAGAAACAGCACAGCACGATATTCTGTATATTCTGAAACAGGACCAAAGATCACTGTTCAAAAAACACAGCGGGGATTAAAGCTGCTAAAGAAGGGGGAGGACGCCGAGTGTGACTAACAGGATTAGGCAAAGGCTGAGCTGGGAAAGAAAAGATTTTAGTCAATGGCAATAATACGGCTCTAGTGGTTCCAAAACATTTCATCTTTCAATTCCAGAATGTTTTCCAGCAGAATATCTCGTCCTTGTTTCACAGGAAGGGCAAATGAGCTGTGGAGATCAGGTGATTTGGGGAAGGTCACAGCGTGAATGACGAAAGGAGTGGGACTGGCAGCCAGGCCGCGAGGGGAAACATAGAAGTGAAGTGAGGAGGGAAAACAGATGAAGTTTCAAGTCTGTGTTCCGCTTTCACTCGCACCGGAGGCATCTTGTTTGTTGCAAGGAACGGGATTTAAGCGTAACTTGACATTTCTGACTCCACAGCGAGGGAATACATACAGGAATGACACGCAGCCAGGAATTTCCTCCTCCTCCACAGTGTACTGAGGGACTGACCAATTCCCTGCCCGCCGCAACGCAAGGGCCACATTACTGCCTCCTGTACGGGTGGAGAATGCAATTCCATTAATACCAACCGAATTAACCTCAATAAAGAATTAAATTCCTCAGGGGATCAACCCGCTGAGGGCCCCGTATCGCGATGTGAGGGGCCNCGCTTCCCCCCGCCGCTCCCGGCCGCGCCGCCAGCCGCCAAGATGGCGTCGGCCCTGGAGCAGTTCGTCAACAGCGTCCGGCAGCTCTCGGCTCAAGGTGACCGTGATGGGGGGGANGTGACGTCACCGTGACGTCACCAAAACCACACACCCCCAGCCCTGCTGAGTCACGGCTTCTCGCGCCGAAAGGGCCTCCCTTGTGTTTGACGCAGGGCGGGCCCTTCCGGGCGGGCGGGCAGAGGGANGCGGCGGCGGCGGCCGGCGGAGCCCGACAGGCCCTGCGCGGCTGTGAAGGGCGGGCTGGGGCCTGCGCCCCCTCTCACGGCTCTTCCTTCAGGCGCGAGTCCGGGCTGGCGGGGCCCTTGCCGGGCTGTAATTTAGGGCTCCTTCGCCGCACGCAGAGACGGCCTGTGGAGGAATCCCGGCGGGGTTTCGCCGCCGATGGTTTGACAGGGCGCCAGGGGCTGGCTGTGCCCTTCACAGCGCTCCCCGCTTCGGGGCAGCGGCACGGTGGTGCTAGCTGATAGCTTTGAGGTAGCTGGAGGTCCCAGCTGAGGGGAGTGAAGCCGGCACCGGCGGCCGTGTCAAAATCTGAGCTTTGGGAATCAGGGGAGAGGAGCGGGCATCGCAGGGACCTTATCTGGGAGTATCTAGCTCAGACTGTCGCCTAACTGATGAGTATGCAAGTTGCGGCATGTGTGTTTTAAAATACTTTTCGGAAGTATTAGCTCCTGGGGACAAAGTAGACCATGGACAGAAGAGTCCTGCCTTACCACGGAAGTATGTAATAGGAGGCCTGAGACCGTACATCAGAGTTGCCATAATCAAAGTGTTCAAAAAATGTTTTAATAACCATAGTTAGTGTTCCTTAGTTTCTTGGCCAAACTCCTAATTTTCCTGTGTGTGGGCACAGCGTTTCCTAGTTCTTGAACTTTCTGCCTGGGTTGATGCTCCCTAAAATGTGTTCTGAGTGTTTCTCTGCATGGCATGTATGCTCTCTGGAACTGATCAAAAATTGATGCTTTCTTCTATGTCCCCAGGCTTTATCTCTGGCAGTTACTTTTAGGTGGAGCTCCAACTTTCTCTTACCTTGGTTTAACTTATTAAATACAGAGTATTTTTACTGGGGATATCAGATACAAGAGACAAATTATACCTGCAAGGTGTGGGTAGAAACAGATGAAAGATGTTTCTTTGTGTGCCTGTAGTTTAGCTGGAGAAGTTTTTAGTTCAAAGTTTTGTGGATGCAAAAGGTTCAAGGGGAAATTGGTTGACTTTATGGAAGTTCTCCCATTAGGGACGAGCCAGATCAACTTTCTCATAGAGAATGTCTATCAAGGCTGCTGGAGGTCATGCGAGCACACAGGAGAAGTACATGTGCTTGCGGTAGTGTTGGTTTCTGGTTATCAGCATTTGGCTGCATGGGAGGGGACATAAATGGACATTTAGTTGGGCCTGGTGTGGGTATTTCTACTTACGCTGTAAGTTGTTCAGTGTATGTTTGTGGGTTGAGGGTTGTTTTGGGTTTTTTTGCTTTGTTTTCTAGGGGAATGCTAGATGATAGTTGAAGAATGGGTGGGTTTCTGTACTAGGGAGGACACCAGAACTAAGGTTTTGCAATGCCTGAATACTGTTACCAAACCACAGAGCGCTTTACAAGCCTTATTCCTTTCCATGCTTGTGCCTGGAGTTTTAATTCCGAACAGAGAGAACAGTTTTGGGGGCAGGTTTCTGGAGTTCCTGGGCTCTGGTCCCCCCTTCAGAACTTTTGATCCCTGCGTTACTTCAAAGCTAATGTTTCATTGCTAGGGCTTCCCAGGCTTTCTTTTTCAAAGGAAAAGGCCACAGAGTTCAGGATACTGTAAATCTCTATGAATGGAGGCACTATTCCTCATTTTATGAAGATTTTTGTAAGGGTGAGAGAACCTCTCTTTTTTCTCTCTAATCTGCAAGGATTGAACACTGAAGCAATACTCTGCTTCAGAAAGGCGTAGTTTTAATTCAAGTAACTGGGGGGGAGGAAGAGTTTGAAAGGAGTTCATGATAATGAAAGCAGTTCATGGTCTGCTTTCTTTGTAAGGTTTTTTTGTGCTTACCGTACCTTCCTATTTCAAAATAGTTGCCTTTCATGCTGTGTTCATAGCTCACAAGAAATAGAATAGCATTGTAGTCTTAATTATACGAAGTAAACTTAAGAACAGTTTTTTAAACCCTTTTGTGGTACGTATTTAGTTGTCATTTTAATACCTACTTCAAAAAAAATGCTTATGAGCAGACCTGAAAAGTGGATAGGGCACTTGAGAAGCAGCAAGGAACAAGCTCTCGTATTGGGATTTTTTAGAAAGTGGAAGAAACTATTTTTGCTGCTGTTTTGATTTTGTTTTGTCTTTTTTTTCCCCTTATAACACCCAGAAGGCACAAATGTAGATAAATTTATCCACATGAGGCAAAATGTTACATCACAGTACACTGGCCAAAGTTTTATGGACTTGGCTTAGATGGAGCTTGGCGTTGATACGAGACCCTAAAACCCCCTCTCTAACGAGGTGAGCTGATGCCGCTTTTCACATTGTGTTTGTGTTCTGAGGGTCTCCTTTGCAATCCCAAAGGCCAGAAGCTTAGCTGTCACCTTATAAAAAACATATGTTGGGTACCTCACTTCTTGAAAACTAGTGCCTATCGTATTAAAGGAAAGTAAGTTCTTTGGGTGACACTACTTTTTCCTCAGGTTATATAGGGAAGCAAGGTAATGAATATGGGAATGCGTGAGTGTTCTCTATTTAGAGTTTGACAATGATGTTTTGTATTTCAGGGCAAATGACCCAGCTTTGTGAACTGATCAATAAAAGTGGAGAACTGCTAGCAAAAAATCTTTCCCATCTGGATACAGTGCTTGGTGCCCTGGATGTGCAGGAACACTCATTAGGTGTTCTTGCTGTCTTGTAAGTGTTGCTTTCTTTTAATTAAGTGTCTTTAGTGTTAAAACTTCAGGAACATGCTGAATTGTCAACCAAATGTTTTTCTTTTGGCCATAAATGTTTTCAATCAGCATTTCTTAGAGTGGTGCTTAGTTTCCTTCCATGATGTGCATTTTATTAATAAAATACCAAGGCAAATTTGTATTTTCAAAAGAAAAAAAACCTCTGGAGCTGGTAAATGCCATTACTGTCAAATGGTAACATTGGGAATTTGTTTTCCTTAAGGCTATATCTATTTCTCTTGCTTATGTCTTTGTAAATATTTTTACATATGTGTTCAGCAAAAAGGTATAAACCTAACTTTTAAAACTTGATTGGCAGGGCATTAGTGCACTGAACTGTAAGCATGCAGCAACACTTTCTTTCCCAGTGAAGCTTGGCTTCTTATCATAGTTCTTGGGTACTTGTCTCTAGACAGCACTGAGGCTCTTGCTGCTGTCTGTAGTTTAAGATAATACTTGAAGCGCCTTGGTGATGGTGAGGTAAAGTGAGGATATTTGGCCCTGAAGCTCAAACTATTGTTTCTAGCTGTACCTAACTGTAAGTGAAGCATCTACAAGTTCCACTATTATCTTACAGTTCTCTTTTAAAGGAAAGATCAGAATTCTAGTACTTGTTCTACTACTCTTTGAAACAAAATGACTCTAATACACAGAGGTAATGCACTTAATGTTACTATTCACTAGCATCTCATAAAAATGCATTATGGAATTTACAAATAGCAAGGGCATTGCTACTGCATTAGTAGAACCACTGTATCATGGGGTACATGAAAGCGGTCATTAAAACAGGTGGAGGAAGGAAGATAACTGTTTATAGGAAATAATGTGTAAAATGTATTATTTGAAGAGATGGTATCAGTGGAACATATAGGAAAGTTCTCCCAGCTGAAACTGTGGCATGGCAAACTCCTGCACAGGTAGAATTAAACTCTCTGGAGAGACAGGGAAGGGGTGGCAGCACATAACCTGGGCAGTCATAAGCCTTGTGGGGAAGGTTCACGATCTAGGTAGGTTTGAACTGCATGTTACAGTGTATAGCAACTGAAGTATGGGCAGGGTTGGGTACCTTCCAACAGCATTAAACAGAGGGGGGTTTCTATATGTTTTTGTCATGTTTGTAGGATGCACAGCTAGAGTTTTCATTGCCCTCAGATGAGCATAATCATAGCTCATCTTGCAGAAGCAGCAATGTTCAAGGCTACCGCCTATAGGGTGCTAAGGAACCACCAGCGATGGAGAGAAACTGAAAGTAAAGAGAAAGAGCTCCAAACAAGAAATACACATCTGATAATTTAATACTTAAGAAATCTTGAGCACATTCAAGTAGCAGATGGCTGCAGGATAGGCAAAAGTGTCCAAAGTAGTTGTGTGGCTGTGTATTACAATTCATCATTGTTAGCCGGTGTTTCTGTTATATCTTAACTGTTGTACCAGATAAAATGATCTTTGTTTGTGATAGTTTGTTCTAAATTTTAGTTTGCACTAGATTGAGAATGGGTATGTGCATGGAAAGCATATTTTCAGATGTTGTGCAGCCCTTTGGGAAATCATGTGCCATCTGTCATAAACACTTTGGATTTGTTTGTAAGCATGTACATGCATCTGCAGAGACTTAGTGATGAAGATGAAGCTTTTTTATTAATATCCAAATGTTAAGTGTTAAACCTTTTTTTGATGTTGTTGTTTTTACTTTAGGTTTGTGAAGTTTTCTATGCCCAGCATCCCTGACTTCGAAACGTTATTCTCACAGGTGCAGCTTTTTATCAGCACTTGTAATGGGGAACACATTAGATATGCAACAGATACTTGTAAGTTAAGCTTACATTCAGACTTTATGTATTTTTGGATAGTTTGGTTTTATTGTTTTTTTTTCACTGTTTTTGTTTGTTTTTTTACTGTATTTAGTTGCTGGCCTGTGCCACCAGTTAACAAATGCCCTTGTGGAGAGAAAACAGGTGAGCAAGTATCATCTAGTACAGATAAGATACTTACAATATCCAAGCTCTTACAGGGGACATTAACAGTCTCTTAATCATTTCATAAAGATTTGCCACTAATTTCAGGTTAATTATTTTTGTGCAGCTCCTTGTTAAGTTTACAGAGAGGTAATGAACCTAAATCAAGATTTTAAGACTTCTTTAAGGAAAACATTAGAAAGATAAATTTCTGGGGGGAGAGTCGCCTAAAAATGTGCTCTCACACACAAACTAGGAAATCTGTAGTACCAAGAATGTTCTTCAGATAACGTGTGCATGAGTAGGAGAGGTGCAAAAATTACTAGCACTGAGGAGTCAGTGGTGCTAGTTTCAGTGTTATTCTCACCAATGTTATATAATGTTCTTAATGAAATGCCTTCAAATGTAAAGGAAACTTGATTAAGAAATATTTGACCAAGGTCCTTGTTGCTAAGATACTTACTTTTTCAGGCCATTTTAGTGAAATCTAGCCTGAAATAGAAGTAGGGGATCAAGGCTGGTCTGAGTGGAGTAAAGTCAGAGCCATGCCTTTGTTATTTGGTGGGAGTTTAGATGGTGTCATGGAATCAAGAAAGGTTTTCTTATCGATACAAATTACTACATTCCAGATGAGGTTGGCTTTGTGGAGCAGAATTGATGACTTTATTTAGTTTATCAGGAGAAGTTGTGTAGCCAAGGTTAATTTTATTTTCTGAGAGGCTGCAGTATCCTACAAAAAGGGAACCTCAAGTTAACTATTACTTAATGGAACCTGTCAATTAGTGTTATTTTTCATTTGTAAGTGTCAACATAAGATCCAATGTGCTGCCATCTATGAGAAATTATCTGAAAGAGATGTAATTTCTGACAGCCCCTGCGAGGAATTAGCATTCTCAGACAAGCCATAGACAAGATGCAGATGAACACAAACCAGCTGACCTCAATACATGCAGATCTCTGCCAGGTAAGGGGAGCATAAGGGCTTTTTTATGAGAATAAAAGCTTATAAAATACCTATAACCCTTTGAGGAAATGCATGTTCACATATTGCAATGTAAAAATGGCTTTTACCTGTTTGGTTTTTTCCCCCAGTAATAAATAATATGATATACTGACATAAAATCCCCTTCTATTAATGTTAAATGTTCCGTGCATGTCCTCAGACTTTGGTTTTGTTGGTGACTTCTGAAAGCCCTTTGACACCCCTTCTCTCTGGGCTGAAAGTCACACACAGCTTCTCTTAGTCAGTATAAGTGTAATATCCAGATACTGTTTGCTCAAGTTTGACAAAAGGCATGTTTGTCTCGGTGTCTTTGGCCTGGATTTGTACTGCTGTCTTTTTCTTGGCTCCTGGGATTTAGGGCTGGACAGGAATGTTTAGTGCAATATTTAGTGCTGCCAGCACGGTAGTCTGGAAGGCATGGAGTTTCAGGCAGCTTTGTCAGAGTCTAATTTCTATAGGATATGGATAATTGTAACAGTTCACAGTCAGTGATAAGGGTTTTCCAAATATCATGATACAATGCATAATCTGTGTTACAGCACTGCTGATATGCACTGTTTTTTCACTCTTGGAGGAGTGAGATTTATTAAATAGTACTAGATTAATTTAGTTTCAACTGTCTTCCTCATGGAAATTTGAATGGAAATGGCTAATTTATGAAAACTTGATTTATTTTCTTGTAGCTCTGTTTGTTAGCAAAATGCTTTAAACCTGCCCTCCCGTATCTAGATGTGGACATGATGGATATTTGTAAAGAGAATGGGGCATATGATGCGAAGCACTTTTTATGTTACTACTACTATGGTGGGATGATATACACTGGGCTAAAGAACTTTGAAAGAGCACTCTACTTTTATGAACAGGTAACTTTAAATAAAATAGTAAGTCTAAAGTGTGATCAGTTGGAAGGCAAAACTATTGTGTAATAGCACTGAGAGAACGTATCGCCTTTGAATTGCCACCAAGGATAGCAACAAAAGCAGTGAAGTAAAGTACAAGCAGTCTCCAGTTATTTTTCATTTAACCTTAGGGTTGTAATTCTACTAATAGATCTATACTGCTGTTCATCATTCAGAGAGGTTTTGCTTTAGCACGTGTGTTCATCATAGTAATGCATAAAAACTGATTTGGGTTAGTGTTCGTTATTAGCCCTTTTATGAAAAGTACAGCCTGAATGGTACTCCTTAGTGTACAAAGTGAAGTAACAAGCAAACTGTCTTTAGAGGTGTTTTCCTTTAAGAAGGTCTCTTACAGCCAAGTAACTATTGCACCACAAAACTATGCAACTCAAAGGGTGATGTTAAATTTATCTCCCTATAAATATTTTTCAAATGCCTGCTTATTACTGCTTGCATAGAAGCAGGTCACAGGCTGACATTCAGAACTGTGCATTCTTAAAGAAAAAAATAATTTAGTGGTTTTGCTAAGACCTTTGTTAATTTTGTGATGGGAGTTACACTTCTTCAAGGCTGTTACAATATTCGCTGCTTTTACTTTCTCTCTGAAAGAAGAGAAGATGGCAAAATTGCGAAAGCTTCATGTGTGTATGGGGGGAAATGCCGTCAAATGTGCAAAATAAACTGGTGCAGCCTTTTTCTTTTCTGTAAACAAAGGTGAGCTCTTGAATAGCTAGCAGTATCATAGTAAACTAAAATTCCTTTTCCCTATTCTGCAGACCACTTTCAACATACTTAAATATGAGATCCGATGATGTCATAGCTTTATAAAACCTCTTTAAGGATCTGTGTAAATCCAGGTTCTACAGGAACTGTATAATCATTCCTGGTAACAAGTAGCTAGAGGTGCTTTCTAGTACAACTTTAGATATATACCAAGGAAAGAAGTTTTGATTTGATCTTAACAGGGTTATTTTAAGGTAGGCATCACTGTAACATGATATGTTTTGAATAGCTTGTATAGAATTTACTTTTTTAGGACATATTTTGATAATTAATTTTGGCAGAAGTTAGTTAAGCTTTAATGCTCAAATGTGGATTTCATGTGTCATTGTATCCTTTCTGCATGCAGCTTTAAATTGAGATTTTTGTTAATGCAGTAGCTGCCAGGACCTACCAGTAAGTATACTAAATTTCTATTCCATTTCTTTCTTTCTTGCTTAGGCAATAACTACTCCAGCCATGGCAGTCAGTCATATTATGTTGGAATCATATAAAAAGTATATTCTAGTTTCTTTGATACTACTTGGCAAAGTTCAGCAGCTACCAAAATACACTTCCCAGATAGTTGGTAGATTCATTAAGGTAAGTCTTGCGAATACAATTAAATAACAGATGAACAAATCTGAATTTATAAATGATTTTTTTTCCTACTCTCATTTGATGGTACTGCTTAACATTGCAGATCATGGGAAGTAATGCACAATGTGCCAGAGTACAACCTCTTGCTGCCTTTCTAGTGTACAATAGCTAACGATTGTCTGGCAACTTCTATGTCTATTACAAACAAATTGTATTGTTCATATTAGCGATACAGGTTTTTAAACTTAAACTTGCAAAAACTGTAGGGTTGAATAGTACTTACCAATATTCTCTTCACTGATACTGCACATCTCTTGATAGCATTTCATGTTAGAACTCAAACAAGACTCAGATTTCACTTGGCTTTCAATATGCAGTGTCCTTGTAAAAACATTCAACCCATAATTTCATCTAGTTGAAGTATAAAATGCTAAATAGTTTATTCCAACTCCATCTTTATAAAGAATAAAAGCTTCTGAAAAAGCTGCGAGTTTGGAGTCCATAAGCATTTTGATTAGGAATTGTAAGATGGAAGACAAAACTGCTAGTGAAGAGAGTTCTGATCCTAGGAAAATAATGCACTTTTGAAAGTTAGCTAGTTCTTACTTAATACTGAGGGCTGATTTGTGACCAAAATTTTAAAGAGTTCCAAAAATCTTTTTCTAACTTAAGATACTAATAAGCAAGCTCAGTCAGATGCCGTTTTAAAGTCATTTAGGTGAACTCTGATTCACCTTCTGATTCTCTATTGTCCGTGCAGTGATTCACTGTGGACTAGGATGACAGTGCCTTAGAGGGTACAACAAATATAATGGATGGGCAGTGACTAGTCAATATGCTGCTTACTTCATATGCTGGTCAGCTAATGGACTTCTTCTAGTTCTCCCGTAACTACAACTGTCATACAGACGTCATTGAATGATGTTTACTAAATCTTACATTGAGTAATACATATTGAGTGTATGAGGATCTATCATTGCTGTAAAGCCGTGTACGGGCATCATGTAATTTTTACAAGAGATGCTTGAGCTACTTAAATTTCCTTTTATGCCCTCATGGCTTCTAATGTTGAAGTAGCAAGTAGATTTTGTGAGGCTGGTTTAACACCATGTTCTTTAAGAAGGGTTCTCTACTTTTCTAATTGCAGCCCCTTAGCAATGCTTACCATGAATTAGCGCAAGTTTATTCAACCAATAAACCCTCGGAGCTTCGAAATCTGGTGAACAAACACAGTGAAACATTCACAAGGGATAACAATATGGGGCTGGTTAAGCAATGCTTGTCATCTCTCTACAAAAAGAATATTCAGAGGCTAACCAAGGTAAGATGTAGGGCTTTTGTTTTGTTGAGAAATTGTGATTAGTTTTTCTCAAAGAGCGTATCTCTGAAATGTACTCAATTCAGAGCAGAATGATAACGTAGTAATGTCACAGAGAAATGACTAAAACTGAGATTTGTGTCTCTGAAACAAATGAGACTAAAATGCTCTATATAGAAAACCAATTCAGTTGACTTCTTATGCATTATTTAAAGGGTGGTTCAATATGTCTGTCTGAGGGATTTGCCCATGAGATTTTCATACATAATCAAAAAAGTTGTGAGCGCTTCTACCAAATGACCTTCATCTCTATTCGGAAAATAGGAAACCTGAACTTTACGGGTCACTTCATTAGAGAAGAGTGAGTGAGTGGGACAGATTTCGGAAGTAAAAGGAAAAACAGCAGCGGTGGAGTGATGCGCTCCTTCAGCTGAGCAATCAGATTAATCCTTAAAGGTGATCAGGGGAAAGGTCTTTTTTTGCAAATTCAAATGGTGTTTGTTGCAGTAGAACCAAACTCAGAAGTAATGCATCTCGAAGGAAATTCAAGGGAAGGATTGTCACCTTATTCATGTCGAAAGGTGAGGGAAGAGGTTGGGCATGGTCAGGACTGTTTCTGGGGTAAAAAGGAGTTGCAGAAATGGAGAAATGACTCCATTAGTTTGTTCTGCATACATGAACAGTGCAACAAATTGGTATCTTTGGAGCAAGAACTGACTCCGCTCTCATGGTGCTATTATAAGTAATAACTGTGTGATCCACTTGTTTCTTCCCATCAGACTTCAAAATAAGATTGCATAAGACGTGAAGGATTGATAGGGGAAGTCCTTAGCATCTAGTTTTAACTGTTAAATACTTTCTAAATTTCAGACATTTTTAACATTGTCATTACAAGACATGGCAAGTCGAGTGCAGTTGTCAGGGCCCCAAGAAGCAGAAAAATACGTCCTCCACATGGTAAGACTTCTGACTTGGCTAAACTATCCTAATTTAAAAACTGGTCCAGTTTAAGACTCTTTAAGCGTTTGGATGGGTAGCGCAAGTTCTGAATGGCTGAAGAATGGTTCTTTTCCAGAGTGAAGGAAATACCGTCAGTCTGCTGTGGTGTTTAGACTGTTCCCAAAAAAATCTTAAAAGATACTTTCTGCCCAAGATAAGGCATGCATCATTTGTCTTTGGGAAGCTGTTAGGAAGTAAAAAGCAAACAAGTTAAAGATGATTCCACAAGGAATCCGCATGTTGTAGTTACCTGAAATTCTGTTCTTAATGATACCTTACATTAAACCCTCTCTCATTTCAGATAGAAGATGGTGAAATCTTTGCAAGTATTAATCAGAAAGATGGTATGGTCTGTTTCCATGATAATCCTGAAAAATATAACAATCCAGCTATGCTTCATAACATTGATCAGGAGGTAAATCTTTAAGATATTAACTGCTTTTGGAATTCCTACTGAAGAACCTTAGTCTGTAATCAGAGCGCTGCCGGGAGAAGCCAGTGTAGCCAGAGAAGCCAGCAACTTAACTTGCATGTAGAGATTGGGGACTATAAATCATTATTCAATAATTTCACAGTACCAGTATTTAAAGGTTTTAGATTGATAGCTTATTACTGTCAATCCATTCCCTGTTGCATCTTCTGTACAGCTTGAGATGTTTTGGTAGACTGCCTGCGTAATGTTGGAGGTGGGAATTTCCTTTAATGGCTTGGAAAGATTGGGTTTGGAGTTTTAGACTTCAAGGATTCCTTCCACTGGCTCTTGATAACCTGCCTGTAGGTTGAGGTGGCTGACCCATATGGGACTGTATCAGTGGCCTTAAAAAGGATTGTTAGGGAAATACGGATCAAAATAAGGGGATAAAAAAACGGGTCTGACACTTTTCTTTGGGAGATGAGGGATGAGAACATTTTGACATGGAGCTTTTGTGATGTCAGAAGTTACTGGTTCTGCGTAGCACAGCTGTGAAATATCTTGAAGATCATGTACAAGCTGGACAAAGTAATCAACTTAGTATATGTTTTTAAGATGCTGAAATGTATAGAGCTTGATGAACGACTGAAAGCCATGGATCAAGAGATCACTGTGAACCCTCAGTTTGTGCAGAAGGTAATCGATTTAGTGTCTTGTAAGACTATGTAAGAGATTCAGTGCAGTGGGGCTGTGTTGCACTGAATGTCAGTATTTACAGTGTTAATAATTACATATTATTATTAATATGTCCATAAACATCATGGCTTAAAACAAAAAGGAAGCGCATGTTGTTTCATATACACTTTATTTTCCTGCCTGTTGACTTCAAAGAACTGTGTGTCTCAAAGGTAAACCTTCAGACCTGTTTTTGAAAACAAATAACTCTCTCCCTTCCAGAGTATGGGCTCTCAAGAAGATGACTCAGGGACCAAACCATCCAGTTATTCCTGAAATTCATGTTGCTCGCCACTCCGCTTTCAAGTAAAAGCTTATGAAAGAATCACGCCTGGAATAGGGCATTGAGGAGTTCCACGAAGAGAGCAGAGAGAACTGAGCTTTGCTTTTCACCTGGACATTAAGAAAATAAAAGAACGCACTCTCAGTACTGTATAATATCAGAAATACTCTCTGCAAAGAAAAAGGAAATCTCAAAAGAAACTTAAAAGTCTGTTGTGGATTTATTTATCTTCAGATTAACATCGTTAATGCATTAAATAATCTACCTTTTGTTTTAAAGGGTTTGAATGTTGCTGTGTTTCTGTAGCAGTCCTTTTTTTCTCTTCTGAAAAAAAAAAAGTGTTATTCAGGGAAGAATACAAACTAGTGTTCGTTCGCTTACAAGATAATTACTGGTTCATTATTCTGTATTTAAAGTTGGCTCAAAGCGCAGATTTATCATATGGGGGGGGGAGTTTAAGTAAATTATCTACATTATAATTTGCATATGCCCAGTGTAGCTGGCTGCTGTCTATTAAATGAAATAAGAACTGAGTTCTTCCCAAAAGGATGAGCATTTTAAGGTAGTTTTGCTGAAAAGCAGAAATCCATGCGTGACAGCTATTTATGATTTTAAATTTCTGGTACAAAATATCTCCTAATAACATTTGCTCTTAGATCAAACTTATTAGACCTAAACAAAAGGGTATTTGAAAGATCTTGGTGTTCTGGAGGATTCTAGGTATGAAGTTGTTCACACCAAAAGAAATTTCCTATACAAAAGGTATTCAACAGGCTAATACTTTTCTTTGGTGGAAATAAGTGAAGGCCATGCTATAGATCTTTGTTTCCAGATAAGATAATTTTACATGGAACATAGAATGCTATACAGCTCTCAAAATGCAGGATTTTATTTGGAGATAATGTGCTGGAATGCCTCCTGGTTTTTAATTCACTGTTTTAAACATAAAAACTTTGTTGTTGGATTCTTTAAGTGCTTCACCCCTCAAATCAATAGGGTTTTTAATTTTCTGTAGCTGTCCTGTATCTGAAGATTCTCACTGTTAAAACACCTTTGAAACACTTTGTGTCGGTGCAAATCTCCTACTATCAGGCATAAATAAAACCTGTCGTCAAGTCAGACTGCGAGAAGCTCGGCATCCGGAGCTTCCTGCTTAAATGCCTGACCGGGAGCTGCTTGCTGCTGCTAACCTGCCAGCTTTTGTTCAGGAGCCCAAGTGGGAGCTGAGCATTTCTGGCTCTTGCCGTGGGAAGCTTCTATGTATCCAGGTCACCCGTAGTTGAAAATACTCTGTTTGTGCTTCCAGTGCTGACACAGAACTCCTGGGCTTTTCATTTAAAACTGGTGTCTTAATTCTAGCAGAGCCTCTGTGGAAGCGGTGTGCTTTCTAGTAGAAGAGAAATGCCCCTAGGTTGTTCTCTAGGTGTGGTGAATGACACTTTTAAACGTATAAAATAGCAGTTTAGTATTGAGCAGAGCATAGGTCCATAGTGGTAGTAGCTCACCATTGAGTACTTGTGCTTCCTATCATAGAGACTTCCATATTCGAAGGCAACTTTTACACCTGATCTTAAAGCGAAATCTTGGGGGTTTTTTTCATAACTTGCCTTACCAGTCTTGCAATTAAAGATATTTATGATTTTTAAAGGGTTTTTTTTTTTTCTCCAAGTTAATCCTGCAGTGATTTCAATGCTGAACATGCTTATGCAATTTTCTCCGCTGGTACTGTGGGAGTGTTAAATTAGTATATTAGTAATGCGGTGGGCTCAAGCACAAGGCTGGGTTGTCAAAGTGTTTACAGCAACGTGCGGCAGTCATAGAAAGGACTGCAAATGACTAACCCCAGACTGCCACTGAGCCAAAAATGTGGATGGCTTGCCGCTCGTTGCCAAGGGCTTACTTGCAGGGGGGGGAGAATGTATACAGGATGCTTTCATGAAGTTGGAGAAGAACCATAAATGTCCACTTTGCAGGGGCTGAGCTTTTCTACCACCTAGTTCCTCTTAGTGAGCGTGGATTTACCTGCTGAGAGCTGCAGGATGGCTTTCTGTCTGTGGAATTGGCAACAAACTAATACATGCAGCTGGCAAACAGCAGCTATGTTATCTTTTTTGCCTAAAGTAGATAAAATAAATCCATGCTCACATCAAAAGAATGGTAGAAATAGCTACGTAATAGTTTCAAATGATATATTACACTTGTTCTTAATCTGATTTTTAAGAGGGCAAATGTTTTTAAGGTTAGAGAACTGCTAAGGTTCCTTTCTCACGTGGATAGTTGTGCTGTTCAACTCCGATTGCTGTTGAAAATTCAAAGTCAGGTCCCACCTGTAGAATCAGTAGAGATAAAGCATTCACCAAAAGTGCTTCAGGGAAAGGCTTTTAAGTAATAAGTTTGATAAACACATACGGTCTGGTGTCTGCATGTCTTGAGATACTGTTGAAATTAAGTCAGATTTTTAATGAAGTAGCTCCTTCAAGTCTTGGAACTAATTGCATGGGCTGTGGTCAGCTGAGATGCTTTGAGCACACTTAGCTTTCTGGTTTTAATTTGTATTTATTGCAGGGAAGGACTTCTGATCAAATGTAAGAACACTGTGTGCTATGCTCCTCCGAACATAAGAGTCTCAGAGGTCCTGTGGCTTGTTCTTCCCGTCAAGCATGGCCACAAGATGTGTTCATGAAATACCGAGTGCACGCTTTGATATCTAACTCCTGTTTTCATGCATCTGAATTAGCCAAGGTCTGAAATGCAGTTCTGAAGGTAGCACTAGACTTGCAACTACACTCCTTAGCCACAGGAGGGGTCTCCAGTTATGCTTAGCAGGTAATAAAAGGGTTTGAAGAAGACAAGAGTTAGAAGCTGTTTGTGTTCAACCACCTCTCCTGGTTTTGTGCCACGGAGGAGCCCCCATTAGCCACCTCTGCGAACACTCCTGTAGCACCGCGTTTGCGTAACTCCAGCCGCCTCCTTCCATACAACTTCCTTTCTCTGTTCTACAGCACCACCGCCACCCGTTGTATGTGTTGTCGTAGGCGATCTGTATAACATAGGAAATGTTTTCTGCATGGCCAAACTGGCTGAGGAGGTTAGTCCTGAGAAGTTGTTTAAATGTACTATTGGAAAATAAAGATAACAAACGAGTCGTTCTTCTTAGTTTGTCTTAAATGAGACAGTAGGTCTTTTGTATTTGGCTTTTCCTTAGTTGGGCTTTTTTTGGGGGGGTGGGGGGAGGGTGGGGCATGTCTTTTGTTCTTGTGACTTCTCAGGACGTGTGATTCTGGCCGACTGGTGGGAAGCTGCTAGTTGTCTGCTGCTGGTGGTAGTGGCCTCTGCTCGGGGGCTCTTCAAGCTCTGCTGGTGGCTTTTCTGAGCTCTCCTGAACTCTCTCCAGTAGAAATAGTAGTTCTTTTTGTGCAAATCGCGTGTCTCCCTCAGAAAGTGCTGCTACTGGCCCTTGTCCCAGATGGGCTCCAGGATTAGATGGATTTTGGATCAAACGTTTCTATTCGTATTTGATCTTTGTGTTATGATCATCATCTGTCTCGCTGACCATCCCGGTATTGTTTTCTTCAGAGGTGTAATTCTTAGTCCATGTGTGGCTGCTTGGATCCAGAGGTATATATTGTACCGGTATCAGTGATAGCTGCTCTTTCTTGGGATTTAAGTACAAGTTTTATTTGAATGATTTATTTACCAAATGATCCGTGACGTTATCTTGTGGAAGGCTTATTGCTTTTATTCAGACTAGGGCATTTAGAACTCTGTAGGGGTCAACTCCAAGGTAAAGGGGCAGGAGCAATCCAGTACTTTTATTATGTTGAAGTCTGGAAGGATTAATAGTTCACGTGGAATTGGGTATATTTTTCCATCATAGTTTTCTAGAGATAAATGATCCTCTAACAAAATTTGATACCCCAAAGAGATGCTGGAGTACTCTAATGGATAGAGGATGCGTATTGAAGAGTCTGGAACATGCTTAACTCAAGTACTTCAGAGTTCTAACCTGGGGTTTACCCGCGTAAACATCTTGATGTAACCGCTTTGTAAATGGTGTGGGGAAAGATAACACTCTTACGTTCTAATTAGTTTAAGGCGCTACAACACCCGATGGCTGCTGCCAGTGCTTCTATTGAACGTCTTGACGGGAGAAGCCGGGCCCCGCCTGCGGTGGGGACACGGGAGACACAAAGGGAGCCGACGGCGACGCCCCTCCTGCCCTGGCAGTCACCACCCCGGTCCCCGCCGGAGGCCGCTTCCCCTCACGGCGCCCCGCCCGCGCACGGCGCCTGCGCACGGGCCGCCCCGCCCCGTCCCCTCCCGGGGGCCGCCGTAAGGCCCGTACCACCCCGCGGGGGGAGTGCGGCCCGCTCCGGCTACAGCGCCAGCGGGCTCGCAGGCGGCCGCTCGCCCCGTCTCGGCTGCCGAGGGTCAGACACAGTTTTAGAATCTCTGCGNACCGCGGTACGAACGGCCTTCTCCCTCCCTCCCGCTTCCTTCTCCCTCTCCCCGCCGCTCCGTGGCGGTGGCGGGTGGGCGGTCGGCCGGGAAGCTGTCTGACCCTCTCCCCCTCCCCCGGCTACCGGTAGGGATGGTACGGGCCGGTGGGTCAGGCTGTGTCAGGCGCCCGCTGATACGGGACGGGACGGGACGGGGTGGGGGAACCCGGAGCGGCGGTGAGCGGGACGGGACGCTGGGGGCCGGGCCGGGCCGGTGTCGGAGCGGGGAGGCCGCGGCCCGGAGGGGTAGGGCCTGAGACGTGACTGGGCCCGAGGCGTTCGGGTCCGGGGGCGCTGAGCAGGGCTGGTCCCGACCCGTTACGGCCTGAGGCCTCCGGGCGGGGGGAGGCTCCAGCAGGGCCCGAGCTGCCCGGGCACGGAGGTCCGGTCTGTCCATGTAGGACCGGAGGTATCCGGGCACGGGGGGTCCGGTCCGGTCACGTTCCCCCCTGTGGGGCCTGAGGTGTCCCGGCTGAGGGTCGGGGACCCGGCCACGGGGGGGTTGGTCTGCGGTAGTCCCATCCTATCAGGGCACGAAGGGTTGGCCCTTGTTCGGGTCGCCCTGTGGTGGAGGTGTGCTGGTCCCTTAGGTTGAGCTGCTGGAGGGACACAGAGCAGGACTTGCACCGCTCGGGCCTCAGAGATGCTTTAATGTCTGTTGTGCTAATATTGTGTGCTTTCTCCCTTCAGGAGGCCTGACGCATGTGCTGAGCTCTCACTATGAATGCTATTGTTGCCCTCTGCCATTTTTGTGAGCTCCATGGTCCTCGCACCCTCTTTTGCACTGAGGTTCTACATTCACCGCTTCCCCAAGGCGCGAGCAGCGGGGACATCTCTGGGCAGAATGAGCAGGCGGAGGAGGAAGAAGGTGGCATTCAGATGAGCAGTCGGATCCGCTCACACAGCCCAGCAGAAGGTGCCAGCGCCGACTCCAGCAGCCCAGGGCCAAAGAAGTCAGACATGTGTGAGGCAAGTGTGAATATCTGTGTGTGGATATTAGTGACACTTAGCTTAACTAAAGGGCTCTTGGGTTCTCTAATGCAAATTGTATTGTTTAAGAGAGGTAAAAAACGTGAACTGCACTCATTTTGTATGTGACTGACAGTACCATCTCCAAGCCTTCATAAACTGTAATGATCTGTGAACAGAGGACGAAGGAGCTGCTGTTGAGCATATAGACCTTGACAAGGCAGTGTCTTTAAGCCCTGTGATCTGTGATTCTCTTGTGGCTGAGAAATGCTTAGCTCATCCTTGAAGAGCATTTACTTTGTTAGGTTAGGTCTGGTCAGTTATTAATTTTAAGTAATTTTAAGGGCAGTATTGATTAGGAAACAAAAAAAAATTGCAAAAGCAATTAAAACAATAGTGAAAATATATGTTCTCAGTTGTTCGTGTCTACTATTAGTACTTGTTCTGAGGTATTTGTTTTTTACTGTCCTTTAGGTTGTGGCCATTTTTGTTAGGCCAGTTGGTTTCACAGCTGCTGTTAACTGAATTTTACCACTTACAGAGACAGCAGCAAGTTCACAGTCAAATTTAATAGCGGAAAATGAGCATAAGAGCATATGAAGTATATTGCACAGAGCTCTATGTGAGGAGCGGGGTTCAAATCCTGACCCTGACTCATATTTCTTGTCTTCTAAGTATTTGTGTTCTTATCTGTATGGGTAAATAATGCATCCTCATATTTTGAAAGGAAAATGCAGAGGCCTTTGTAAACCTTAGGTAACTGCATGCTCATTTATGGCTGGATTTGCTCTTCTGTCTTCAGGGTTGCCGCTCTCTTGCAGGAGGACATCCTGGATATGTCAGCCACGACAAAGAAACTTCAATCAAGTACGTCAGTCACCAACACCCAAACCACCCCCAGCTGTTCAGCATTGTGCGCCAGGCCTGCGTTCGCAGTCTGAGCTGCGAGGTAACTACCTTGGAGTACGGGAAGAAAACCTGGTTATGGCCTTCTGCGTTGTTTCCAATCCAAGATAGTGCTTTGCTGATTCTGACTGCTCTGTGCAGCTAGACAGAAGGAGGGGATGGAGGTGGAAACATGGACATAGAAGTGTGTTCATTCAGGGAATGGTGGGAATTTTTAAGGTTGATCTTTGATAACATTGAGCGTTCCTTCCTCTCACCTTGTGAGACCAAAAATTTCCCTTTCTTGTTTTTGCTTTTATGTGTTTATTGTTTTTCTTTGTAAGATAAACTGTTTTTGTAAAAACATTGGATTCTGTTGTTTAGTACCAAGAAATATCTGATCTTTGTAAACCATTAACATTCATCATTTCATAGAAGGGAAGGGAGAACCTTACAGATTAATGAGCATTTGTGTGTCAGGATCACCAAAATCCCTTGTGAATTCTCAACAGTACTGTAGCCGAATAGAGCTGAATTCTTAAAATACACTTAAATCGAAGGTTTGTAGGATACCTCTGGAGGTCTGTTTGCCCACATGTTTTGGATAGTAACCTAAAAAAGGCTTGTTTTATTCACCAGGTGTGTGTGAAAGAGCAGGAAGCTTTGTTCAGTTTATTATTGTTTCAGCTGTGTGATGTGCTTAACTGCTTTGGTGTATGTGTCCCTCCCCTTCAGGTCTGCCCAGGACGTGAAGGCCCTATTTTTTTCGGAGATGAACAGCATGGTTTTGTGTTCAGCCACACCTTCTTCATCAAAGACAGCCTGGCTCGAGGTTTCCAGCGCTGGTACAGCATCATCACTATCATGATGGACCGGATTTACCTCATCAACTCCTGGCCTTTCTTGTTGGGAAAAATCAGAGGCATCATTGATGAGCTTCAGGGCAAAGCACTTAAGGTACATCAGTGCCCAGAGCCCATTTGAGTCAACGTTAGTAAAACATTATAATAGTTGATTTACAACTGAGTCAAAAAGCTGATCCAGCTCATTGCTGCCAGGGTGGTCATTAAGGTTGACACAGGGACAAGAGGATGGTGCATATCTAGGGGTGTGGGAGAGAAGGAACAGGGTGCCTCTCGCATTTTAAGTCAGTCATAAAGCTTTTCACAGACCTAACTGCTATACAGTAGCTCTGTTGGAAGTTTAACTAACTAACGTTGTGAAGGACAGTGGTTTTGGAGCACAAGTGTTAACGATAATTTTAGTCAGTCTAAGAATAAGACATCCCTTCCCTCTCTTTTCCCATAATTTACAATGTATTTTGGATGATTGCGTGTGATGCACCCTTTTCACTTGGTATTTTTCTTGGGGTTTTATTGGCCCAGCTTTATGTAAGCATTTTATCTTTTTTCAGTCTCTTATACTGCCCTCCTTCTGTGGTGCAGGTGTTTGAAGCAGAGCAGTATGGGTGCCCTCAGCGCGCCCAGCGGATGAACACAGCCTTCACTCCCTTCCTCCACCAACGGAATGGCAATGCAGCCCGCTCCTTAACGTCACTGACCAACGATGAAAACCTGTGGGCATGTTTGCACACTTCCTTTGCTTGGTAATGCCACTTGTGTTTGTAGCTTCTACAGATCCTTTAAGAAGAGATTATTGCCATATGCTGAAAGGGTGGAAATGTGATTTGAGTGTTTGGGTATTTTTTCTGGAGGTAGTAAGTTAGACTTCGCTAAGTAGTCTTTGAATTGGAAGGAGCTAAGCACAGAAAGACGGAAGTCTGCTGATGCCTTTAGGACAAAGAAGTTTCTTGTTGCTGTGAAGTAAACCTACTCATGTGGCTGCTAATGGAAACCATGTCTATTGAGATGGAAAGGTTTTGCAGTATAAAAGTAAGTATGGAAGAAAGCAACAAAAGACGCTTCTACCCCCAGCTTGTTGTACCTGGGGCTCGCACATAAAGTTGTCTGTCTGGACTTTGGTAAGGCCTTTGACACCATCCCCCACAGCATTCTCCTGGAGAAGCTGGCGAATCATGGCATAGACAAGTGTACTCTTCGCTGGGTTAAAAACTGGCTGGATGGCCGTGTCCAGAGAGTTGTGATTAATGGGGTGAAATCCTCTTGGCGGCCGGTCACCAGCGGTGTCCATCATGGCTCAGTTTTGGGGCCAATTTTATTCAATATCTTTATCAATGATGTGGATGAGGGGATTGAGTGCACCCTCAGTAAGTTTGCAGACGACACCAAACTAGGTGGGAGTGTTGATGTGCTTGAGGGTAGGAAGGCTCTACAGAGGGACCTGGACAGGCTGGATTGATGGGCCAAGGCCAATTGTATGAGGTTTAAGAAGGCCAAGTGCCGGGTCCTCCATTTCGGTCACAACAACCCCAAGCAATACTACAGGCTTGGGGAAGAGTGGCTAGAAAGCTGCCCGGCAGAAAAGGACCTGGGGGTGCTGGTGGACAACCAGCTTAACATGAGCCAGCAGTGTGCCCAGGTGGCCAAGAATCCAACAGCATTCTGGCTTGTATCAGGAATAGCATGGCCAGCAGGAGTAAGGAAGTGATTGTGCCTCTGTACTCGGCACTGGTGAGGCCTCACCTCGAGTGCTGTGTTCAGTTCTGGGCCCCTCTGTACAAGAGGGACATTGAAGTGCTGGAGCGGGTCCAGAGGAGAGCTACCAAGCTGGTGAGGGGTCTGGAGACCAAGTCATATGAGGGGAGGCTGAGGGAACTGGGCATGTTTAGTTTGGAGAAGAGGAGGCTGAGGGGAGACCTCATGGCCCTCTACAACTACCTGAAAGGAGGGTGTAGAGAGGTGCATGTTGGCCTCTTCTCCCAGGTGAATAATGACAGGACCAGAGGAAATGGTCTGAAGCTGCGGCAGGGGAGGTTTAGATTAGATATTAGGAAGAATGACTTTACTGAGAGTGGTCAGGCACCGGAACAGCCTGCCCAGGGAGGTGGTTGAGTCACCGTCCCTAGAGGGATTTAAGAAACGTGTAGATTTGGCACTTCAGGGCATGCTCTAGTGGCAGAGATTGTAGGGTTTTTTTTTGTGTGCGTATGGTTGGACTTGATGATCTCAAAGGTCCTTTCCAACCATGAAGATTCTATGATTCTAAGTGTGGTGGTTGTTCACCTGGAAGTGCCTGTGTATTGTGATAGGCAGCGTGGGAGGTGCAGCCCTTCGGCACAGTAGTATGTCTGCGGGAGTCCAGTTGCTCCAGTGCCTGGTTGCTCATCCAGCTTCCCTGGAAAGATGCCACAGAGAGGGTTGCAACACTGACATGTGACTTGGATAAGTGTGTTGCACAAAGTAATTGCAAAATGGTAGGCCTTTCAGTGACTTTGAGTGGCAGTGGTTCTAGGATGCATTGATAGTTACCACACCGAGGAAAGCACAGAGATGTGTTGAAAGGAAACACAAATCGGTTAGTGGTTGGATTTTTTGTTAAGCTCATGGCACCAAGTTTTTTTACTGGATTTTTGCCCCTAGCAAACAGGCTTAATGAACGCTTCTTCTGTTTCTTTCAATGTCTCCAGGCTTTTGAAAGCTTGTGGCAGCCGACTCACAGAGAAGCTTCTGGAGGGAGCACCAACAGAAGACACTCTCGTTCAGATGGAGAAACTTGCAGGTGAGATGGAAGTTGTAGAGCTGGAAGACCCTCTGAGAAGCTTTGGATGGTAAAAGACCAAGTCCTTTCAGCAGCATCATAAGCGCAGCCATCTCTCATCAGCTTTACCTTAGTGGTAGTCCTGCAGTAGCTGATGTGCTCTCCCGTATGGAGATGACTCTTGACAGGAATGTGAAATCAAGGCCCTTGGCCTCATGGGCTCTCTGCACGCACACGTGGTGTTTGTTACTTGTGTAAGAGTGTTGCATCATCATGATTATTGTTCTCTCTGGCTGGTTTGGCCCTCCCGATGAATCTGTACAGCCAGAAGAATTTCCAGTCATAATATATGGACTTCTTGCTCCTTCTTCTACAAAATTCCTAAAATTAATGGACCATAATTTTTTCTTGCGTTAAATTATTTTTATTAATCTGTTTAGACTAGAATCTACAAAACCTGCCTGAAAGCTTTGGCCGTGACCTTTAAAGCAAGAATAGAGAACACATAGCTGGTCAAAAGATGAGACTTTGTGTCCTGTAGAAGATGAAAATTCCTTCTTGACCCTTCAGTGGTTATGGTATATCTGAACTACGAAACTTCATTAACACCTTAGGGGTGGCTGTGACATTAGTACTTTCAGTTACTGCCTTCTGAACTCTGTCTCCCCGCATATAGCCCACATCAGTTGGCTGCAGTGTGTGTAGGCACTTCTGAGGCAGTTCCCATGCCTAGAGAGCAGCAATTTTTATGACCACTCTACCTTCTTTTCTTTTTCTTTTTTTTTTTTTTTTTTTTTTTTTTTTTTTTTTTTTTTTTTTGCTAGACCTGAAAGAAGAGTCAGAAGGCTGGGATGGTTCCGAGGAAGAAGAGAAGCCTTCTTCCCAGCCAGATGTTGTAGAAGGGCAGGAGCTATCTAAATGCTCACCTGAAACATCTCTGATGCCAGACTGCAACAGCTGGAATGTAGCTCACAGAAGGTTGTCTGTCTTTCGCTCTCTCAGGCACATGAGACAGGTAAGAGAGGAGCACAGTTACTCTGATGTTGAATTCACAAGCTAATAGCCTCTTTTCTCCTGATAATGTTTATTGAAAAGATGCATTTATTTCCTGCAGTCTGCACTTCTTTCCTGGTTCTGTGTTAAACACAGTGCCTACACAGCTGGTAACACGGTGTTAACTGCGTCTCTGAGGACTCTCCCTTCCTCTGAGATCACATGGGCCTCTAGTGATCATCGGTCATGTGGGATGGGATCATATGATTTCTCTCAAATTCTGCGCTTTTCTTCTTCCCAAGAACAGTGACAGTAATTTAATACAGAGGTCGTGCAGCATCTTCAAAGCCAAGTATTACTTGCTTAAAACAAACGTGTTTCAGAGGGGAAAAAATAATTTACGAACAAAATCAATGGCTCTGTACAGATCTAGCTTTTCTCCAGTGCTTCCAGTTACCTGACGGAGGGGGAAGGTTCAGTGCATTTGACCTGCAGTCTCTTTCACACCAGCTTGTTTTCCTGAACACTCCTGACAAATACCTGCTTTATGTCTTCAGCCTCCTTTTGTTCTACTGTCTCCCAATTTAGAATGCTTGAAGCTGTTGAACTACACCACTGTATTGCAAGTGTGTGCCTTTGGAGGCTTGTCTTGGAATGTTGTTTCACCTTTCCTGCCTGGATTGCTTTTGTGAACATAACCCAGAGCAGAGAGATGCCTGAAAGTTTTTATCATCTAATAGAAGTTGTTCAGTCCCATTCCGAACGGGCCTGTGTCTATCTTAACAAAACCGCTGATTTGGCCAGGCGGGCTAATTGATTCTGGCTAGCGAGAGCACTGAAGAATTTGGAGCAACTGAGAAACGAAATGTGGAGCAGCCTGGTCTAGTTGAAGGTGTCCTTGCTCATTGCAGGGGAGGTTGGACTAGATGACCTTTAAAGATCCCTTCCAACCCAAACTATTCTATGATTCTCTTAATGTGCTTGATATTGAATTGGATTATAGATTAGGCATGTTGGCAAAGTGGTACTTTGCAGTTGTTTGTTCTTGAAACCATAGATGGGGGCGAATATTATTTTGCATGACACCTTCCACGCCTGTCAAAGAAATACTTGATCTTGGTGCTGTGCTTTAGAGCTCTTTCTCTGTGCACAAGACCTGCTAAATTTTCATGTTCATTTCTGCTCTTCATTTCTAGCAGTTTTCTTATGTGGTAGTCATGTTTTTGACAGGGCGAACTGGACATTTCACTAATTTTCATAACCAATGCAGAATATTTTTTTTTTTCCAGGTTCTTGGGGCATCAGCATTCCGCATGCTGGCTTGGCATGTTCTGATGGGGAACCAGGTCATCTGGAAAGCTCGAGATATGGATCTTGTCCAGTCTGCTTTTGACGTGCTACGGGTAGAAACTTTTTCCTTTGTTTCCTGGCTACATATTTTTACATCTGCTTTTCTAGTAGTCCAGCCTTCATAATGAACTGTCTCTGACGAACAGTCTTGTGGAGAGTGTGTTCTAAATTATGTGGTTTGGAAAGAAAAAAAAAAACAAACCAAAAAAAACCAAACAAACACCCACTAAACAAAAAACCTCAACCTTTGCATGTCTTGGTTGTCCTCAGCGACTGCATAGTCTTTCACGCTGAGTAAGATGCTTCTGATCCCCCAAATCAGGAGCATCTGCTCCAAGTCTTGGCTGGCCCTGGAAGTCAGGGGAAAATTGTACTTTACTGGTTTAGCTCTAGTATTTCTCTTGACATGTTTCCTTCCTTCTTCAGACCATGCTGCCTGTTGGCTGTGTGCGGATCATCCCCTACAGCGACCAGTATGAAGAGGCGTATCGGTGTAACTTCCTAGGGCTTAGCCCACATGTCCAAATCCCATCTCACATACTATCATCTGGTAAGAACCTGTTGCAGAACCCTCTCCTTTCCCTATTATCTTATATTAAAGGACACAAGATTATTGTTTGTTTTTTTTTTTATTAAGTATTGGCAGATAGTCTAACAATGCTGCATAAACTAAAACCTGTACCACTTCAGGGGTTTTTTTTCCCCATCCTCCTCCCTGTCCAGTAGTTGAATGGTGTGACACCTGCTTTAAGCACTGATCACGCTATAGCTGACAGTCCTGCTTCCTACTCAGGAAAGGTTAACGCCGGGCAAAATATTGTAAACTGTCAGAGCTGTGCTTTCTTGGAGCAGGGTATGTAGCTGGATTTTAGAATTGGCCTGGTACAGTTAATGTTCTTTTGGGGTTTTGTTGCTCTAGAGTTTGCGGTCCTTGTGGAAGTTCGCACTGCGACCCGCTCCAGCCTCTACCCAACTCTGTTTGAGGATGAGCAGTCCCTCAACAAGTACGAGTTTGTTGTCACCAGCGGTAGCCCTGTTGCAGCAGATCGAGGTGGGTGATTTGAAAGCAGAAAGAACCTGTATCATTGAGATTAAAAGAGCATCTTGATCTTTAACTTTGGTTTTTTAAGCTGTTCAAGTACTGGCCCTTAAGGAAGTGTTAGTAGAAGTCAGGTCAGTATACAACAGGGGTACTGCTATTTGAGGTGAGGTTTACCACAGTCTGTTTAATTGTAAAGGGTTTGCTTTACCTGATCAGCATTTTGCATATTAATTTTCAGAAATGAGAAACAAATTCTGTAACATGGGTACAGTAGCAATTGTAGGGAAGCGATTCCGTAACCCACAATGAACGTTTTGTATCATGGAATACTTGTGTGTTTATTTTAAGTAAGTCTAGCTTTTAAGGACCGTGACATTACTCATCCCCCTTGTTCCACTTGATAGACAAGTATGACTGATACAGAAATGCCCAGGCCTTTTTTTTTTCTTTTTTCATTTTTTGCTAACTTTGTTCAAGGACTTGAACACTTGCACCCAGATGTGATCTGAGTCAGGTCCATCAGTCTCGTGTTTTCTGGGAAGTCTTAATTTAGGTGAATTGGCCTCATTGACTCCCAAAAGATTTGACAGACGGCAAATCCTTCCTGCTCTGTCCTCTGAAGATACAGGTGCAATGCAAAGCAGAGACTTGCTCCCTGTGTGATGTTCTTCCTGTGCTCCAGCAGCTGTTGTAGGTCCCATATGTATAATTACAGTAGTCTACTTTCCATCCAACCAGTGGCATTTCCAGAAGATTCTGGACAAAAATAGTCACTGAAAGGTCTTTTCTTCACCACAGCATCAAACTTATTAGGCCACGGACTGCTGGGAAAATAGTCTTCTAGGGAATTCCCAAAAGTGGTCCAGGAAAGGAATGCCTTGGGTTGGTTGTTGGTTTGTTTTTTAACTAAGTATCCTGGAACTGCCCTTAACAAGAAGAACATTAAATCAAGAGTAAGCGGAGACTTTAAAATTGAGGTTTTGTATTTGTTTATATATGTTACATGTATTGTGCAAAGCATGAAGATTTTTTATAATTTTGCATTTTTTTTAATGAGCTTTTGATATGGGACTAGCAACAACAAAATCTAAACAGCTTCGGTTTAAAACTGTGTCTGAAAAAAAAGAATGCCTCTGAACCTGTGTGCATATCCTGGGATCCATCACAAAATTCCATATTGTTTCTTGGATCAAACATTTTTCTAGTGGCATGATCTTTAACTCCTCTTCCATGGAAATGAAATCAAGGCAGGTGACTGGAGGGTATATTTTTCCACCTTGTAGAACAGTAGGCTTCTTCCTGACTCAAGGAAGATCATTATCTGTGAACTAATCAAGCCAAATTCTATGTTGAAATTGGCTGTGCTGTTATTAATAGTGTAGCTTTCTGCATACAGATGAAGCTGCATTAATGCACCAGACCAACGTGAAAAATGGGTGCAAGCTAGTGCTCTTGAACAGAATAAGAGGTGGAATAAATATGTATTCTTGTCGGTAATTCCTGCAGGTGTTCAGGCCCAGGCCATAGAGTAAATGGACTAGTCCTTGCTAACATTACTAGTAAAGGTGTAAGTGGGTAACCCATAGCTTGTGTATCCTCTTTCTCCCCCTTTTCCCCCTCTTTCTCATCCCATAGTTGGCCCTACAATCTTGAACAAGATCGAAGCTGCCCTGACTAACCAGAACCTTTCCGTAGATGTTGTGGATCAGTGCCTTGTTTGCCTGAAGGAGGAGTGGATGAAGTAAGTACGACTACGTTGCTTTCAGAGGAACAGCTCTGTCACTAATCCTGCAACGGTTACAGCAGGGCAAACTTACAGTCAGGTAACTTCTGCTTTAGTCTTGAGAGAGTAGCTGGCTTTACTGCTGGGAGCTAAGAATATTGGAGTTCTTCTATGCTAGTCCTAACTCTTCTTGGCTTTCAGCAGTATTTAACCTTTATGCTTCAGTTCACGCATTGGAGGTTACCTGCATGACAATACTTGTCTGCCTTATATATATTATGAGGATTAAGTATGCAAATACATATATGCCTGTTAATGTGCGCTGTATTCCAGTGCAGATAACATGCCAAACAGATGTCATGATTGCGCCTTCAGGCGCTGCATTTCAAAGGTGCAAGTAGCTATAAAGGAAGACCAGACAGTCATGTGAAATAATTCGTGGAACATTACGATTTTGTGAATTTACCCGAAAGCCAGATGGGCACTGGATGTGTCTCCCAGGGAGATTCCCAGTTGTCACAATTAATTGTTCTACTTTTCGCTAGAATGAAAAAGACTGGAGTTATGCATATTACTACTGAAAACTAGTAATCCCCCTAACTAATTCCCGCTTTTCTTGTACTCTTCTTCCCCCCACTTTATTCATTCAAAGCATGAGCATAGTTTCCATGGGATATTGTTTGAAGCTCTGATTAACATTTAGTTGCGGGAGGTACTGAAAGAAGCTACAGTTACTGCTCATGCCCTGTTTGATACATGCAAGTCCGTTGTAATACTGACGGGAGTTTCTTGTTTCTGCAGTAAAGTGAAGGTCCTCTTTAAATTCACTAAAGTGGACAGCAGACCCAAGGAGGATACCCAAAAACTGCTGAGCATTCTGGGAGCTGCAGAGGAGGACAACGTCAAGCTTCTCAAGTTCTGGATGACTGGCCTGAGCAAGACCTACAAGTCCCACCTGATGTCAACGGTTCGCAGCCCGACGTCCTCGGAGTCCCGGAACTAAAGGGTGCCCAAACCTCACTTGCTGCCTTCAGATAATCGCAGGGAACCCCGAGTTGCCTCTGCTGAGCCTGCAGCACATGCATTAGGCGGATAGTGAAACTTCATCACTATTCTTCTGGTCCTCAAACTAACTTGAAGAGTGACTTGAGTCTTTTCTAATTGCTGTGAGACTGGACTAATAAGTGCTAATAAATAGTGCTGCTGTCTGTCCCGAAACTCAACTCTAAATCTAGACCTCCACACTCAAGACTAAAACACAGCAACACTCAAGGAATCAGTATGACTTAATTAAAATCTCACACTGTCCTCATTAAGCATTATGGTGCAGCAGTAGACCTCAGTTTTAGATTTCATGGGCAAGACTCGGATACCTGTGACAACATCCAGAACTCCTGGGAGTGGATATAGTTAATCTCTCTGAATCCCACATGAATCTCCTAAACGCCTGAGAGAAGAAGAACCAAAAATAAGTGACACGTCACAGGGTATGGATCATGTGTAAATTATTTCAAACCACTTTATGCTCGGATTTAAGAAGAGACTATTTTCTGCTGTAGCATAAGTCAGGATATCCTATTGGAGTCCTGTCACTCCACTTTATTTATTTGTATCTTAACTTGAGACAGGTTCAGCATTTGCTTTGGAAATCTTGTCTGGGGTGGGGGGAAACTGTAATATAAGGAGTCTCAAAATGCAGCCTGCTTGCCTCTCTAGAGGGTAAAACACTCACCTTGTTTTGCCTGTGGTTGCAAAACTTCCAGGTAATGAAGGTAACCTCGCCAAGATAAGGTTGCTGATGGTGTTCTGTCTTCAGAAATAGTTTTCTAGCTTCCTAATTAAGTTAAGCAGAAAAGATCCAACCTGTAGGTGCTCCCTTCTTATATAACTCTATAGTAGCCATTTTGAATGCTTAATAGTTCATGGAAACATTGGTGCATTTTTTAATTACCTAAACGGATATTCCTTATCTGTATTGTAAGGAATTACAGTTTCTGTTGTGAAGTCTTTTTTTTTTTTTTTTTGTCGTCTTTTCCTGGATCATTGTTGGGAAAACTTGATGTTACCGTAGAGATTTTTAACAAGTTAGGGGCAGGTTTTACACAGGTGACCTTCTACACTCATTCAAACAAGACTCAAGCTCAGAGGGGATGTTCCAACTTGTCACGAGTTCTGTTCTTATGTATAAAATATGCAGGTTGATTTTTGTCTGGAACATCTGTAAAATAGAGACAGGCATTAAATCTCATTAAGAGCTATTTTTGTAAAATGGACAAAGCCTAGTTTTGTGTTGATTTTCAGTGTGTGTCTGTGTTGGGGTGGGGGAAGCAGCAGTTGATCCACAAGGTAATTCCTGCATCTTAGCCTTGATCTAATTTACAGAATTTAACAGGTCTTTTCCTCTGAACTTTGTTTCTTGTACACATCTGAGCATCTCTTGCTCCATATATGAATTGAAAATGTTTGACTGGACATAAAAAACAACTGTAGGATATTCAAACAGCCAACAGATGCTTGGAAAAGGGCAGTACTCTGTCACTTCAAAAACTAACCACTTATTTAATTTCAGGGTTTGCAAAAAGGCCTTGCATTTCCCAATTTGTCAATAAGGAGGCGGGGAAACAAAAGAGGTGCTCAAGCTCTATCCCCAGGAAAGGAAGGTTTGAATAGCGTGTGCATCTTGCTTCCTGTGCGCTGGGTGTGACTCACGAGGGAAAACCAAAACCCACTGAGGCTGGGATAAAAGTTGCAGAAGTCACTAGAGAAGCGTGGACTAGTGAAGCGGAATTTCTGGTACTAGGTCAGTGCTTGCTCTTGGGGCTACCTTTTAAGTGATCTACTTTTTTTTTTTTTTTCCTACTTGAAAGCTATTCTGATCCACTTCAGAGCTGTGTAACACAATAGGTAAGACATTATTTGGCATTTAGACCTTCTCGATTGCTGAACTGTTTTTATCTTTTAAAGAATAGCTCTCCCAAGCAATCACACATTAAAACTGAGTCTCTAGCTAGCCCGCAGTTGCTGCATAAGCAGCCAGTAGCAAAGCCCCCGTTTCTGAACAGAGGTGTGCTCTTTTTCAAAGACAGAAAAATGGTGATCACCAGGCTGAGCATGAGCCTGCATTTTCTTCCTTGCGCTTGTGTCAGCGGCGAGTTGTATGCAAGGTCCATCTGTCTCCGTCCTGATCCAAAACAGGGCTGTCACGGACAACCACTCGCTGGCTAACATACCATTTTTGAGCCAGGGCAAGGAAAACACTAATTTAAGTACAGGAAAGAAAGGGGAGAGTCGCTGTGAACCTAGGCCTCCTGCGTAGCATAAAACCAGCTGTGCTTGCCTGCCAGAACAGATCTACACCTGGGATTACCATATAATTGTCTGGGCAAGTTCCTGCAGCTTGCGGATCAGGCCGCGGGCGCTCCTTTTGCCGTCAGCGATAGCTGGAATGTGCACAACTTAATTAACGAAAAGTCACGTCTGCAGCCATCTTTCACCACCCTCCTTCCCTCTGAACGGTATGCCTTAGAGACAAACTGATTAAAGCCGGATCTTTCTTTATCCCAGCGTGATTTCTGCCTGGCCGAGCGGAGGTGGGAGCCGGGGGAGAGCCACCACCGCCCTGCGGTTACAGCCCGGGCCTTTGTGCCCTAATTCTGCCACCCTTGTCCCCTCAGCCGGGACTTGGTGACGCCGGGTAGCCGGCGGCTGTCTGTCCCTGTCCCCTCAGCCGGGACCTGGTGATGCCGGGGAGCCGGCGGGTGTTGGGGAAGAGTTAGTCGGTCGGAGCCGCTCCTCAGTGCGCCCAGTCAGGCGAGGGTGGCCGGGGGCCGCTCTTCACTGCCTCCGGGGCCGCCTTCCCCCCGCCTCCCCGAGGCAGCCCGAGCCCCCGGGGGCCGGCAAGGCGGTCGGCTGGGGGGGGGCCGCTCGACACCGCGGCCGTNCACTGCCCGCTGCCGCACGGCGACTGCCCCCTCAGCCGCCTCCTGCGGCATCTCCTCACCGCCCGCCGCTCCCTCGACATCTGCCTCTTCGCCTTCTCCAGCCCGCAGCTGGGCCGCGCCGTCTGGCTCCTCCACCGCCGCGGCGTCCGCGTCCGCATTGTCACTGACGCCCAGTACATGGGGCTGCAGGGCTCCCAGATCGGCCTCCTCCGGCAGGCCGGTGAGGCGGCCGCGGGGCAGGGCACGGCCGGGTGCTGGGGCGGCTGTTGGGCGATGGCATCGGTCGCCACTGAAGAGGTGGTTGTGTCTTTGTAGGGATCCAGGTGCGCCACGACCAGGAGAGCGGTTACATGCACCACAAGTTCGCTATCGTGGACAGGAGGATGCTCATCACGGGCTCCCTCAACTGGACCACCCAAGCGATCCAGAACAACCGGGAGAACGTACTGGTCACGGAGGATGTCGAGTATGTGAAGCCTTTTCTGGATGAGTTTGAAAGGATTTGGGAGAAGTACAATCCCATCAACTACAAATTTTTTTCCAAAGACAATAAATGATTGAGGTGCTTCACAGGGCTGGTGGAGTGCTCAACAGAGGGCATCCATGGACTTTATTATTATCTGTGGGCATCACTGTATTGTCCGTCAGGGTGTAATTTAGGTCAGCTCCTCCAGAGAAGCAAAGCGCCCTCTACCCTAAAGTGCCGCAGATCCCTTGCTGTGGGTCGTTCCTGTACTAGAGGGAATGACCCAGCTGTTTGGCGAGTTGTTTGGTGAGGATAACTGTGAGGACTGCATTCCTAGAGCTTAAAACTACGGGCAGGCTCGTTGCCGTGCCCTGGCACAGACGAGGTGTGTTCATACGGTGCTGGGTGGGTGTTTCAGTGGAGATCTCCCAACCTGGGATACTGCAGAATGGAATCGTAACCCAGTGTCTCCTCTACAGCAGTAACTCTGAAGAAGAGTTAAAAGGGCTACAGCAAATTTCAAGTTTGTATAGCGAGATTTAGCACTTTAGTTACATTTCTCATTGGCATTAATTGTTGAAAGTTTGTAAAAGGAAATTTTTGGGAAATACGAAGGCAGAAATTAGAAGTGTGTTTTGACTGTGTACGCATTTCCTTTGATTTAAGATTCGCAGAGCTCCAGTGTAAAAATGTGAGAACAGATGTTAATGACAGCTCCTCTTCCAGCGAGCAAGCGTAGGGAAGTCTGGAAAGAAATGAGAGAAGCTGTTCTTTGAGATCAGTCGGTCTTGAGAGCAGACACGGCTGGAGCGGTGGAAGGAAACCCCAGGTCATTCAGGTGGAGACACTGTGTCCTGGTCTGGTTGGGTGACTTGGCCTGTGGTGGCAGCAGCAGGCTGGGGGACAGCGAGGGAAGAGCAAGAGGGAGGCAAGATCCCTGTCCCTACAGTTCAGGGTAGAACAAAGATGGGCGTAAACTTCAGGATTTCATCTCTCTAAATAGCGTGTGTGTAAGAACTCCTTTATACTGAATCTAAAGTGCCTCAAATTCTCTCAAAATGAAAAAAGGTCTTAGTATTTTGTTAACAGTTTTGCTTGAAACAGTAGTGCTGCGAGTGGCCCTATTAAATGCCACCAGGATTGGAATTTTCACAGAAAAGCTCAACATTGTCTTCTGGTTTTTGCCCACCAGCCAGTTCTTGGGGCTTAGTTGCTCCAAAGATCCAAATCATTAAAAACTCCTGTAGATCCTTAGGTGTTATTTAGGGTACGTGGAGTAACAGCAACAGATTACAGATTTGTTCTATTTTGTTTGAGAAAGTTGGCGTGGGTCTGGGGGAAAAAGCATTACTGCTATCTCTGGCGTAGCAACTCTGCAAGGCTGAGGAAGGCCGTTCTCTAGTAAACCCCGTTCAGCAGCATTAGATTTACACTACTTTAAACATGTTATTGCTATTAAAATGCTGTTTGCTTTGTGAAGTGTGACTATAAAAGCCATCAGCTCACTCGGTTTTCAGGCTCTGGCCTCTGCTCCGTTCTTTACGTGCTAGCGTCCTTTTCGAAAGAAAGCCCTCACTACACAGCATGCAAAGGGTGGTGCAAAAATAGTTTATTATGATATAGTTAATGTAAAGTTAGGTAATTATATTTACAAAATAAAAATGATCAGCTACATCCATGGGAACCTAGCATGTCACACGAGAGTTTGTAAGGAATAAATACTGTGAGAAAAAGTGATGTTTCCATTACAGTGAGCAGTTGATCGGAAACGGTGGCTCTTAAAAAAGCACTGAAATAAATGAGTGGAAGGGAGAAGGGGAGGAGAGAGGAACTCGCACATACTGTGAAACGGGAGCCTCCAACACCCATTCCTCTTTGCAGAGGGAAAATACCACATGTGAGATGTTACTTCCCAGAGTAATCCATGTGGAAAATGCCCCTTAAAAGAGGCTGTTCTGCCCTACGGATGGGCAGGGATCGAGGACAACTGTGCTGCCTCCTCTCCCCACCGCCCTGCCGTGATCATTCCTGGGTTTGAGCCGCTGGGATTTCCGTGGGGCTGCAGCATCCCGGTGCCACCCGGGTACCACCGTCCCTGCTCCGCTGCCACAGGGCAGGGCGGAGGGGGAGGGCTGGCTGCCGCGTCCCATCGCCACAAACTGGGAAATGACACTTGCGTCCTCATTACTCACCATTCCTTTGGGTCATTCCCAGAGTACAAGCGGTGGAGCGTAGTGCGTGCGTGGTTTTAATCCAGAAAGATTCCCCTCCGATTACGGGTCAGTTGTCGGTTAAAGCTGTGCTGGGACAGAACTAAGGGAAGCCTTCTGTTCTCCTCAGGACAGTGGGGGGACTGACCATTAGTACCCGAACGGCCAGTGCCGCTTCAGATACCACCCACAGACTTGCAGAGCTTCCTCCTCTCTCCCCAAAACTTCATCCTTTCAAATAAACGGTTCTTTAAAATCTCAAGTCATCCCGAACTCCAGGTGCCAGGAGGGCGGACGCGGGTCGAAGGCTGCGCGTCCCTGTCTGCTTTCTACTTACCGTCGTCTTTAGTATTTTACAACATACTTTGCCGTCTCTAGTTTAGAACAAAGAGTGAATGTTCTTGACAGTCCAGCACGCGGGCAGTCTGCGTGAAGACAGGAATTGCAATTGCACTCGTAATTTACGAGCTCACGGCCAGCTGCCGTAGTTCCGTTGGTACCAACTCGTCTGGCTCACCAGGTTTCTGCTGGTAAATCCCACGCCCTCGGTTTCTTGTCCTAGTCTCGCATTGATGCGGGCAAAAGAGCGTTATAACCTGTGTTATTTCCAGCCTGGTGCTCCCTGCTCCTGCCGCGGGATCTTGGGGGCTCTTCTGGAGAGGGGGTTGTACTCCGGGATCACACCGAAGGTCAACGCCGTTGTGCTGAAAGTTATGTTTGATGTTACTGCGACAGCCCCGCAGCTGTCGTGTGCGGCCACCACAAGGACAGCCGTGCGTGCTCGGTCACCGAGTAGTCGCTGCTGCTCCGTGGAACGAGAGATTTGCATCCTCGTGGTGTTAATGCCACTATCAAATACACCATTCCCGAGTTCTCCGAATCGAAAAAAAACCCACCCCAGGTTTATAGCGCAGTGAGGTTACAGTTCTCAAACCGACTGTACACAATCTTTGGACAGGTATCTTCAAAACTAAAGGTACAGGTCAGCAGAAAAGGTTTGAAAAGATGTTTATGAAAGCCATCAAAAGCAAACAAAACAGTTTATGAGGGCAGAGGGGGCGGGTCGGACACACTGGGCGCTCCTCTCCCAGCCCCCGCCTGGGACATCTCCCTTAGAACAAGATTTAAAAAACAAACCCCACAACTTAGTCACGAAGGAGAACCCTCCGCTAATTTCCGAGGCATAAATATTTACATTGCGTGCTTGGAATACTATACAGGTTTTAAATTACTTTTTTAAAAGGGAAGAAGAACAAAGCTGGTTGGTTGGTCCCACCCCCCCCAAAAAAAAATCACAGAGGGAAGGCCAGCTACACCGCGTGTGCGTGTGCTTAAGCGTTCACAACAGCCTAAAAGTGCTGTGTCTGAACCACGGGAAAAGGCGAAGGTCTAGTGGCAGTGCAGTCAAGTACAGGGTCGGGACAAAAGCAGGGACACGTTTGACAAAGCCGGGGGCAGCGCCGTTAATGCAGCCCAGCTCTTCCCCCCCCCCAAAAAAAAAAAAAGAAGAGACTTTTCTGGTGGACAAGTGGGCACACAATTCTGGTTTTGAAGCAAAAGCACACAATTTGTTTCATTTTTCTACACGCGGGCGAAGAAAAGGTCACATTTAGAGAAGGGTTCAGTCTGTTTCGGGGGAGACGGTGGAAACGGTAGGAACTATTCTAAGCAGGAATTAAAAATAAAATAAAAAAAAAAAATCCTTGGAGCAAATTAGGTGGTGTCTGTGTCTGCGCCTTCCTTGCGCTTCACTTGTCCTCGACCTCGCATTTCGGTGCTATCAATAGCGTAGAACTGTGTAAAACGCAGCCGCTCGCATTCCCCGTGTGACGCCGTGGATATTCGGTGCGCCGGAGCAGGAAGAAGCAAGGGGGTAACTAAGGACCGCTGCCATCAGTGAAAACCTTCCCAGCTGGCTTTCCCCCTCCCCTTTTTTTTTTTTTTTAAAGCACTGCTCTCGTCAGAAACGTTTCAGGCTGTTTATTGGCGCTGCAGGTTCGCTCTCTTTCTTTAATGTAAAGGCAGGTAATGGACAGCCTCTTCCTTTGGAGAGATGCTTAGAAAGGTGCCAGGCGCAGGCGGAGCGGAGCCCGAAGCCTGGGGCAGGAGTTCGGAACAGCCCTTGGCATATCATAGCATCCTCCCTCCTCCTCCTCCTCCTCCTTCTCCTCCTCTTCGTGACCCCCAGAACTCACAGCTACCACCGCGGGACATCCTGTGCAGCGTTCCCGGCTGGTGAAGTGCTGCCCCAAAGGCCGAGGTTGATCCTGGCGATGCCGAGAGGCCCCGTCTCAGCCCCCGCGGCACCTCCGGGACAGCAGAGCCCGGGTCTCTGCTTTAATCCTCAAAGGAGCCCAACTCCCCAGAGGAAGACGGCTGCTCCGATGTACTACAGCATAGAAGACCATCACCACCACGTCCATAAAAGGCCCCTTCGCTTAGCGACAAATATTTTAAACCCACGAAGTTCAGCACTGAGATTAATTGATTTGGCTTATTAAGAATTGCTAAACCCACGACAACGGTGGCCAGTCCCACCCGTCCCTCCGCACGCCGTGTTCCCTGCGGCTGTCCTCCTGCCACCCAACACATTTTATTTCAGCTATACCTGTAGTTACTGCCAGGGCTTTTTTTTTTATTTTTTCCCAGCAAACCTGCCTGTTTTGCTTTTCTCAGCTATTTGAAGGTCCAGAGAAGCTGGACAATGTATATTATATTAAACAGAAGTTCCCTGACCGCGAGCCTCTGACCAGCTGATCCCCGGGGTCTGACCCCCGTTAGCAAACCGCAATTCAAATCCTTTTACAGATGTTTCAGGGAGCCCACAAAAAGAGGGGAGGTGATGCGAGGGCCGATATTTTCTGGACAGTAAGGTAAAAACAAAGTAGAGGAAACGGAGAAGAAAAATCCAGCTTCATTCCTGCTGATGCCGGACCCCCCCGGCAGTGCCTCACAGGAGAGAAGCAAAACACCGTCTGCGCTGCCTCGGGTGAAGAATTGACACAAGGGACCCAGAAGTTCTACTCGTCCCCTTGCACAGTGTATGGGCACGTCTACAGGAAAGGAGCAAGAGCTGCACGAGTGTTCCTGGGGGACTTCTCCCCCCCCCCCCAAACATCAGTATGGTTTTCTAGGTGTATAAGGATGTCCCCCCCCATCGCCTCCTTCCACAGGGCAAGTTAAGGCCCGAGCACAAGCGGAAAGTGCGTCTCCGGACGCTCGCCGTCTGCAGCGCCCGCGGTCTCTGCACAGCTCCCCGTGTCGCCCCATTTCTATCGCACCTTCTTCCGCCTTCCTGCGCCATCCGCCACCGAAGCGCTGCCACCTTCGCCAACACACTGCAGTGCTTTTCTGCCCACCCTCACCCCTTTTTTTTTTAAGAAAAAAAAAAACAAAACCAAACCCAAACCCAAACGTATTTACACATGCTGAGTTAAAAGCTGGGGACGATCCCCACCTCATCGCTCCACGTGCGCCCTCCACTCACCCAGCCGTTCTCTACGTTAAGAAATAACGGTTCGAAGCCAGAGCACTGGCAAAGAAATCAAGTGCTAGTACTCGCTAGGCTCAATACCTCGTCCCAGGCAGGACTCTAAGCTGCAAGAGAGGATTTCTTGGTATATGCAAGCGTAGAGCAGGAACCTCCCCTCCGTGGGGAGCCTCACGATGCTCAGTGGCATGAGCCTGTACCAGAAAGGGTCCACCTTGTGTCCTCCACACCACCACTGTGCCAATGCAAATAGCAAGGTACGTAACTTCTAGTCTTCACGCTTAAAATGAGTGCTCCTGAGCAACGGCAGCATGCAAAGAAAAAGCAGGATTTGCTGGGGGACGTAAGAAAGGTCAGGGTCCACATGGCGAGAAGGAGCCCAGCATGTGTTCTGCTCGGTTGGCCAAAAAGGACAAAGTCCCACCATATGTCTGGAGAGAAGAGGAGGAGGAGGAGGAAGGTGTCCTCCTGGAGCCAGTGAGGTCTTGTAAGGGAAGAGCAATGACAATGACAAAGCTTACATGCTGTCCTAACGCTGTGTCCCAAGGCCTCTGCCAGGAGATCACAGAGGGCAGCGCTCACCACGGACCTGGAGCAGCCAGGGATGAAGTGTAAAGGTTATCCCTGCTGAGAGCTGGAGAGATGACTTCGGATGGGACCAAGCCAGGCACTGGGACTGGGTGACCGTCTCCTGACAATCAGGTGTATACAATATACAAAGCACAGTGGATGGAGTCATCTTCCCACCCAAGTAATAGCCCAAAAGACTGCCCTTAACTGCTCATTGATGCCACTAAGTATCATGTTCCAGCTGCTGTGAGCATGGGGATCCCAACACGCATCCATCACCCAACTGTGAGGTTACACCAGAGCCCCAGACCTCTCACTTCAGTCACGTGCAAGATGCCGGCAGGGGGAGAGAGAGAAACCCTGCACACGACTAGTGACAAAGGACCCTCTTCTTCCATAAGTGGACTTCTAAGCACAACACATGAGCACTTGACCTGGAAAAGGCTGAATTTGGGAAGTGCTACAACCAGGGAGAGCTGCATCTGGATCTCCTCAGCTGGAAGGGAAGCTGGAATGCCACGGATATATAAAAAGCCACTGCTAAGCATTACCAACATCCATGGGTTTATCAACAACAGCCTATGCTTTAGCTGGCCATTAGCTAGCTCAGTGTGGTGACAGCAGTTAGTTCCACAGCCCCAAGACAGCGCTGAGGTGACCATTTCCACTTTGGGGCTCCCCAGTTCGGACTCCCGTCATGCAGGTGAGACGCTGATGGCGAGCAGCTTTGGGTGCACAGGCCACGTTCCTCCGCGGTGGGGTGGGAGGAGGACTAGGGCGGCTGCTGACTGATGGGTGAAAGCAAACACAACGCAAGGAGCCGCACCGAGATTCCTGGGAGCGGCTGATGGTTGATCGGAGAGGTGGTCCAGGTGCTCCATGGCTGGGAAGGCTCCCGGGTCCTCCGATGCTCTGCAGAAAGTGCTACGGTGAGCTGGGATTGGGGCGAATCGCTGCACATCAAAACTTCTTAGAGGGTACGTGCCTGCTGGTGAGGGAAAAGCCTTTGTATCCGAGTGGCTGAGCATCTTTCCTACCCTCCTCCTACCTCCAGGGTTTCCATGTACACCCAGACACAGATTACAGAGCGTTGCAGTGGGAGAACATCTCCATACGTCCTCTGCCCGCTGCGCAGTGCCAGCATCTTGGCTGGGGACAAGCGTGACTCCTACGGGCAGGACCGGACGCTGCCATGCGCTGCCACGAGTGCCCCAGGAGGTGTCAAGCCGAGAGCTCGGCCATGGCAAGGCCACACAAGTTGGGCGAGAGCCTGATTCACGCCGCGGTTAGACGACGCCATCTCCTGCTGAGGGTCCGGTGGCTGAAACAGAGACTTGCTGCTCTAAGCGGGAGGATGAGGGTGAGCTCTCCAGCCCCCGGCCGTGGTCCAGCCTGGCAGGACTGGGCATAGCTGTCACCAGCGACAGTTTGCTCTGAGGGCTGCGCTTGTACCGCCCACATAACGGACCCAAAATGAGCCGTGAAAGCACACAGAGCTGCCTACTTCAACCACGGGTTGGGAAGCCAGCGTGCTGGAGCGATCCAGGGCCATTGGTGAGGCAGGACCCGGAGTCTTTACCGGTGGCATCTTGCAATGCTGTCGTCAGCCCGGGATGAAGCCACCGTGCCGGGGCAGCCCTGCTGCTGCAAAGCAGCGAAGGCTTCTTCTGGGAAGCCATCCTCCGCTGGGCTGGCCGTCTGCTGCAGCTCCCTCACCTCACTTAGCTTGTATCCGTCTATCATCGGCCTCATGGTGCTAAATTGTAGGCTTTAAATACACAAGCTATTAGGACTGAGAAGGTCTGAAGCACATACCGGTTTTGAGATTTTTATTTCAGGAAAAGATTAAAGAATTAAAATAGGAGCTGCCCTGCTGACAAGAAGAGTTGAATTCAAGAAGCTGATAAAAAAGGAGCATTATATGCATTGAGCACTGTGCATTTTCAGTCAATATTGGCTCTACTTTCTACTCTACTTTCCTTTGACTAGGAAAAGGGAGTTTCACATGCGCACAGACCCTGGGATACACGGGACTCAATGAGAGGAAGGGAGTAACAGCAAAAAAAAAAAAGAGTGCTGGGCTTGATCTAACAGAGGCAAGAAAGTGATCTTACAGCTCGGCCCCTGAAACACCGACTCTGGCCACCAGCGGGATGGGAGGCAAAGACACGCCGATGGGGCAGACGCGACGGTGCAGGTGAGTATCTGCAGCTCCCTATCCATAACCACCCGGGCAGCCACCAAAGCTCGACGGGCTTCGGTATCGCCTACATTCAGGATACGGCACAGTCACGGGGCAGGAGAATCATTTCTTGCGTCCTTCTCCAGCGAGATGTCAGTGTTGTACCTCCGGGCTGCGTACGCCGGCACGGACTTGCGCTCCCCGACAGCTTCCCCCAGGCTTTCCCCCCCTTGTAGGTGCAATTAATGCAATCGAGATAAACGGTTAGATTAGGCTCCTGGCGTGCTCTGAGCACTGGGTCTCTTGACAGCAGTAAGAGCTAGGTATGGCCGATACCACCCAGGCCCTGCTTGCATACCAAAACGGTTGGTACGACAGAGCTAGCTTATTAACAGGCTACTGAGCCTTAATACTGACACTTAGTGTAATGGTTTACAGTAAAGGAAGGATTCTCCTACAAAGCGCCAAAGAGAGGGGAAAAACACCCCACCCCGATCCCTTCCTCTCCCTCTCAGAGTCTCTGGAGCGTCTCACAAGCAGGGAAAAGGTGCTGGGGAGGGGAGGGGGCGGCGGGGGGCACCCCCACCGCGGCGCCGGGTCCCGTCGGGGGCGTCAAGACGAACGACAGCAAGGACAGTCGTAAGGAACGAGAGACAAACGGTGCTGGTGCTGTGCTGCCTCAAGCTGGGAGGTGCGCGTGGTCAAGCGGAGCGGGGAGAACTAGTCTTTCTTCAAGTCCCTGGATTCAAAAAGCTTCAGGCGTTCTTGCACAGTCAGGCCTTCCTTCAGACTCTGGGAGAGACAAAAGACAGACAGCGTGGGACGCGGGCGGGCATCGGGCACAGGGAAAGGGTGCGATGCTCAGGCAAAGGAGACGTGGGCAGCGGGAGAATGGCCTCCTTGGCGGAGAGATTAGTGGGACATGCTAAGAGAAAACACACGGTTATGGAGGGCAGTTACTGGCGAATGGTGCCTAGAGAGAGGGTGAGATTGCAAACGAACCAGGCGACGTACCAGAAGCAAATGAGAGGCACACCATGCTGCAAGCGGGATTAGCTCGACTCGGAAAATGACCCCCCGCAGCCTGCGGTGCAGCGGTGGCTTGGGGCAATTTCAGCGGAGCTCCGGCACTGCGGGAGCCCCCGGCAGGCCGGCTCGGATCGGCTGCGCTGCTGAGCAAGGACCCGCGCGCCGGTCCTCCCCGCGCCACTGCAGCACCGACTGACCCTGCGTCCGTCTGAGACGGTCCTGGCGCCGGTCAATGCACAGGCTTTGTTCAAGCAGCCCCGGAGACTGCGTTTTTGGTGCCAGCAGTGACAATCCCACCCTTTCTCTAACCCCAGCCTGGGGGCTCTCCCAAGCCAAAGCTGCCTCTACTGCACAGGGTTAGACAGAGGACTGGCTAAATGCTCGCTTCAGGTCTAGCAGGATCTGATGGCTGATCCCATTCGGATGCAGCATCCAGATTTCAAGGCACGACACTCAGCTAGCCAACAGAAAAGCCCGCCCCGCTAGCCCTCGGCATTTGGATTTGGGAGTTCTCCTTTCAGCATTTGGATTTGTGAGTTCTCCTCTCGGCATTTGGATTTGTGAGTTCTCCTCTTGCCTATGTGTGAGGACTCGGGAAAGCAGCAACGATGTGAGGGGCAGAAACCCAGAAGCAAACTGCTTGCTCCCTGTAAGACAGCTTTAACCTGAAACCAGCCTGAGGAGATGCCCAAGCCTAAAGCCAGCCTTCCCTCCTTCCTGCAGCCCCAAAACTGTGGCGTAAGGGCTTCGGGGGAGCAGAGCACCAGTGCGTTTCCCTGTTTGGTGCTGCTGAGGAGGCACAGGCCTCTCCCCAGCCGACAGCCATGGCTCTGCCACTACGTGCCGTAAAAGCTCCCGTTGCTGGGCTGCAGCTGCCGCGGGACAGGGTAACCCTGCCGATGCCTTGTGAGTTGCAAGGAATTCACTCTGCAGCTGGAACGTTATTTACAGACCGGTACATAAACCCCCTTCTACTAACGGGCAGCCATTTCTCCTTCTCCTTTTACTTCCCCGACCGTGGTGCCAGGGGACCGTACAATCACAGCAGCAGGTTAGATTTTGGGGCTGGGTTTTGTTTGATGTGTGTTTATCAAGGCAGGGCTCCATGATAAACTTGCCCGGAGGCCGTGCAGATTCCCATGGTTACTGTATTTCTTTAAATGTTTCTCCTCCCCCAGGCCCACAAATACAGAACAGCTTTGGGAAGCGGCACGGAAATGAAAGCACTAAAATGGATTGGTTTGAATTTACAAATGCCGCGTGCTTGCTTTTCAACGGGCAGCGGAGTCTCTGGGGATGCGAGTCTCTGAGCACACGCTTCCTAAAGGAAGTTTACTTTGGGCCTCTTTAAATAGGCAGCAGCCCGTGCATTCCAGTTTGTACTTCGGATTTCTCATCAGATGGAAGGAGACAACAGAAACCATTAAGACTATTCTGCCTGGTGGTAAAAATTCCAGGAAATTCACCCTTTAGGCAGTCACACAACCCATTTGAGTTGCTGTGGACGGGAGCCTGATGAAGGGAGACTAATGTAGGATGAAATCTGTGATAAAGGGATCCTCCATCAGACCTCCTGGGGCTCTCCAGCCACCCCTCTGCCACCATGCTGGGGACCTCCCCTCTTCTCTAACCTCCCTCTGCAGGTGCTCTAACCTCAGTCTTTACCATGGGCCAGTAAATTAACTATTGCTCCAGTTACTCGAGATATTTGGGTCATTAGGATCGGTCTGTTTCTCATCAGCTCCCTCTATTTGCTGGATGAGCTCGGAAGCCTCAAGCCAGCGTGTGGGATGGAGGCGCAGCACCAAGGGATGGAGCAGCTGGGTAGACACCGGGGAGCTGGAGGAAGCCTGGGGAGCAGGAGGAGGAGGTTACTGGGCAAGGAGGACTCATGCTCAGGCACAGATCAACCTAAAGAAGCACCAATTATGGGTAAAGGAAATACAGGGCAGCCCAGGACATCCCCTCTGCAGCTGAGACAAGGGGGGCACCATCTTACATGCTACTGGCCTTTGTCGGAAATGCATTTATAGGCATCACTGACCCACTCCTCCGCTGGGCTAACAGCAAAACGGCTATTTCTCCTACGAGACCTGGATGTTGCTAAAGTTTAGTCTGAGGCATGCAGAGTCATTCAAGCATGCACACTCAGCGTCCCGCGCTCCCAACACAGCAAACAGGAAAACGTGCCCCACCGCGTCCAAATCCTCTCCGCGATGGTTAGCTGTGTTGGCGAGGGTGGGAGGAGCAGGAAGACGAGAAAGCCGTATTCCCCAGGGAAGAGCCAGAGAGACTGCATTTACTATGGATCTTGGGTACTCTGACCTCTCCCCTTCCCCCTCCCCCAGTGAAATAATTAGCCGTGAATGAACCAGTCAGTCATTAAGAGAAGAAGGGCTCTCGTTTGCCACGGAGGTGTGAGCAGTGCATGCAAAAGTGGGCCGCTCCAGCGGGCAGCTGCGTCGCTTGGTGGGTGCCGGTTTGTTTACCTACGTGGCAGGGAACCTGGACTCGGGTTCATTTCAGTTATCCCATGAGACCTGCTCAATAACGGACTGTTGAAGGAAAAAAGCAAAATAAAGAAAAAAAACAAAACAAAACAAAAGAAGAAGCTCATAAATCCTGAATGCATCGGCGTTCGCGCAGCCCCAGCCCCCCCGCCCCGGCAGCGATGCGAGCCGGCAGCGCGCCCAGGCAGAGCCCATGCTTGCTCTCCTCCTTCCCCCACCATGCAACACGCACGCGGGACCACAGGAGAAGTGGGCCCAGTTGAAGTGGTGAGGGGAAACCCAACATCAGCGCTGCCCCTGAAATGCGCAGAGGTGCTCTCCGTTATTTACTCAGTGCAGCGCAGACACCCCAAGCCGATGACCGGCCGCTCGCAGGGCTCGGGTGGCGACTGTTTCCCCGGCATGGGCACCGAGCTAGAAGCCTTTTGGCTACCAGGCTTCTTGCTCTGCCCCAGGTCCCAACCACTTCAAACATCAGCATGAGACACCAGGTACCCAGTGGCGAGAGGCAAAGCAGGTTTTGCCCATGTTGACCTTCCTTCCAACTGACCTATGTATGGCTTCTCAGCGGCTTTATTTGCCCTTTTTATCCCTGTGGTCCCAAAGGGAACGGCCAGTGTGTAACGTGATGTGACTCTGGCAGTCAGCAAGCCAAGCAGGAGAGCTTGGCACAGCATCACTGGGCTTTGGGACCAACAGCAAATACAGAACAGCCGGAGAAACACAGGGCCATCTGCACCGTGTTAACACACCAGCAAAGCGTGTGTTAAACATGCCCAGGACCAAGGCGTCGTTGATCCATACAAAGACCATAAACCTTGCAGTGATGAACACTGTAAAACCTAGAATGATGTGCACATTTCCACCTACTGACACCACCTAAATTTCAACTGAAAAAAGGGAGCAAATACTGGGAGAGTCCTCCTGTGAAAGACCAAAGAACAGGGTGAACTTTGTCCTTTTTTAAGCCGGGAGCAGCTTCGCGCCTCGACCTCAGCAGTCAGGAGTGTGTGTGCCCTGCCTGGCTGCACAGCCAGCCGTTTCGCAGCCAAAAGCTCACTTTTCTCCCCAGTGCCGTCCAGGCTAGCACTAGCGTCTGGGAAATTCATGGTTTTCTTCCCCTACCAATTTCTTCCCACCTGGGACCCCCACCGGAGAGTAAAGCTGGGCATTTTAATCACACGGGGAAGGAGATCTGAGCTCACCTTTGACCTGATATTCCTTAGTTGCCGGCTAACACTGGATCTGTCTTTCTTCAAGAAATCAGGGTTGCTTTTTGATTTCATAATATCTGGGGAGAAACAAAAGAAGCAGCGTTAGCGTGGTGCTCGTGGGCTTCCTGCAAGGAGCAGAGCTGGGTCCCTTCTGCCATCCCAGCCCGGGAAAGTGCCCCGATGAGCCCGACTGAAGCAGCGCTGCCGGAAGGGCAGAGGGGACTCTCGGGGGTCTCCGCTCCCCTGCACCGCATGGTTTTTCCCAATGCAAAATGCCAGGAGGCTTTCAAAGCCCACCCGCTTCCCATCCACAGGGCTGGAAGGAGGAACTGCCACGGGAAGGCAATTCAGGGCTGCCTGGCCCCTGCCATCCCCGGTGAGACTGTCTGCAAGGAGCAGAGGTGGGAAGCAGCATCAAATGGCAAAAAAGCACCACTCGGACCCATTACTGCACAAGGGCTTGTACGCCAGGAGGCACGCGTTAGCTCGGGGAACCCACAATTGCTTAAAGCTGCTGGAGGAGGACTGACCATATCCCGATACAGTGGTGTTCACAGGGGATTTCTCTCCCTGAGCTTCTGTGGCTGCTTTCAGCTGCTCTTTCAACCTGCTGATATCGCAGTCTGCCTTGGCCTTCACGATGCTCAGCTCCGTGTAGATGTCTTTGTACTTGTCGCTGGCGTATTTCTTATCCTGGCAAAGGAACAAGAACAATCCAACGAAGTCAGACACACAGTTGGAGCCGAGGGGGCCGTGAAGGCACTGAAGGCTTGGCAAACGCCGACGGAAGGAGAGCCGGCAGCGGGGAGAAATGCTCGGTCGGGACAACACACGCATTTCAGCAGTATGGGACTTGAGACAGACAGGCAGAAAGCCGCGAGCCCAGCGGCCAGCATACAGCGCTGCCTGCGCATGCAGCCCCTTCCTGACAGGATTACTTGTTTGTGGGTTTTAATTTTAGCAAAGACACAGAATTCAAGCAGAATTCCCAGAAATGGCCTTGGCAAAGAGGCCGTCCGGAGCAAACCAGATCCGATGCTGGGAGGCTGGGCAGATCTCTAAGACTGATTACTTTTGCCATTTCAAATCTGAATCTGATGTGACAGGAAATAAGGGAAAAACACTGAAGGGGATATTTTCCCACAAGTAGGGAGAAGGCGTGAGTCCTGAGCTGACACAGTCGTGGAGTGCTTTACTGATGCCACCAAAATGGGTATTCAATCATGTGGGGATAAGTGAGCTGGAATCTAAGCGCGCACACGCAGACAGGAGCAGACCACAGCCCATAAGAGGATTTGCAGAAATGTCCCTGGGCATTACCCTCAGCGCCGTCTGCAGCTCGTCTTTGAGGGAGCTGATCTCCTGCTTCAGGTACTGGATTTCTGATTCTTTGACCCGCAGCAGGACCTGTGGGAACAAAAGCAGCGCGTGTTCGCACCCAAGTAGACACAGTGCAACCCCGAGATGCTCACCCACTGCGCCCAGTGACAGCTGAGCCAAGGCTGGAGGCTCAGCCCCACGCCGGCTCCATGCCAGCACCGCAAAGCTGCTGGTTCATACAAGAAAATTACTCCTGGGTCTTGGGGGACTTTGACCCCTTGGTTTCATAGAATCACAGAATGGTTCGGGTTGGAAGGGACCTTAAAGATCATCTAGTTTCAACCCCCCTGCCATGGGCAGGGACACCTCCCACTAGATTTTCTGCTAGTCCCCACTGCTTTGTGCGGACTGGATCCCAGGGGACAAGCAGGGGATGGAGAAGGAAGAGTGGATGTCTGGCTCAACATGGTGAGAAGGGAAGATCAGGACTCTGAAAGCTCCTGGCCCCACTGCAGCCCACGAGGCACGTGCAGACCTGCTGTGTGGAGGGACGGATGGCTGTGGCATGCTCCCGGGGGGCCGCAGGCACGTTGTGCCCACCAGTGCTGCCCCTTCGGCATGGCAGAGCTCACCTCCAGCTCATAGGCGTCCTTGCCCTGCGTGAGAGGCGATCCAGCAGCCTCTCCCCCGCCTTCCCCAGTCAGCAGGGTCCGCAATCGTGTGATCTCCGCAGCCAGGCGGTTATTCAGCTCCTGGGAAGAGGAGGACAGCAGTTGTGGAAAGGGTGGATCGCAGCCATGGCTCGGCGCAGAGCCCACTGCCGCTGCCTGCCGGGCGGATCGCCCATCACCCCCTGCCCACGCCCCCTGCCTGGGCACGGGGGGGACCCTTACCTGGTTGTGGGCGTTGAGCTCCTGGTTCTCCCGCTGGCACTGGCGGAGGGCCTGCCTCTCAGCCTCCAGCGCCTGCGCCAGGTGGGCGTTCTCCAAACACTTCTGCGAATACTGCTCCGAAAGGACCTCCAGCTCCCGCTGCACTGACTGCAGCTCCTCTCTGGGGAAACACAACGCCTGGTAGTGCCCTCTCCGCACACACCTACCCGTGCCCACTCTTCCTCCAGCACCCTGGGACAACCCAACAGGGATCTAAGCACTGAGGAAGAGGACTTGGGAAAGTCCTTTGGGAAAAATCTCTAGCCTAGAGCAAGCCAGCCCTTCCCTCTCCTGGCATGGCGATGCTTGGGCACGGGGACAGCAGATCTTTCTCTAGGAAGTTAAATGGCAGGACTTCCTCAGGTTTCCAAAATTGAGCCGAGATCTATCAAGTTTGCTCTGGGCACTCAGGACCCGGTGTATTTGCACACCTACGCATCTTGGGTAGATGCATCAAGGTTAATAAAGCTGCTTGGCCGTTCTGCTCGGCTCCCACCTGAGGATTGCCTTGCCATGAAAAGTTAAGTGTTTTTTCCTCACCTGGTTAGATCTGGTTGAGCAACCCTCCCACTGCAGCTGCGTGAAAAGTAGCACCGTGTGTGCGCGTCTGCTACTTCTGGTGACCATAAAGCAGCTGAATTTGGGTAGCGTGGGGACATTGACCTGGAGCCCAAAAGGTTACCGGCAACCAGGAGCCTCCCATGGAAGCAGCTGGGTTGGGACCAAGGGAAGAGGTCCCTGCGATGACAGGTCTGCCCGTAACTCACTGCCGAAATCAAAGGGGAGAAAGGGGTCTCCCACGTGCATGATCTCCCTGCGAGACAAAGTGACAGACGGAAGAGGATGACCGTCTTACAGGTATTGCCTTCGGAGGGCCTCGATGTCGGCATTGACGCTGCTGATCTGGGAGCGCTGAGACTTCTCCAGCTCTCGTTCCAGCTCCTCTCGGTGCGCGTTCTTCATGGCTTCGATGGCTGCGTGGGACACCACAGCGTTAGCACCCAGCACCGCTCTACCCAAGGACAGGTTTTTTGAGTTTTTGTTTGTTTGTTTGTTTGTTTGTTAAAGGAACAAAACCCAAGTCATCCCAGCGAACCTCCCACTGCTTTGCGGCCCCCCCAGTCTGTGCCCCAGCAAAGGGGCTTTTGCAAATCCCACTTTTATTAGTCCAAATGATTGTCCAGTTCACATGTTGTTTCCAGGGTTGTGGGACTCCTAATGCAGAGACCCTGGGCTCCAGCACTTTAAAACTCCCTGGGACGTTGAATTAATTCAGTGTGGAATCGGCAATAAATTAACCACAGGAATGACTAATGCCTCTCTGAGATGGAACAGAGAACTGATCAGATGATGTTACAGCCAAGGGGAAGGGTACCAAGCCTGGAGAAGAACCAGGAGACGGGCCCCCGGTCGAAATGTATGTCCCACCAGCCTCTCTCCATCATCCTGTGATCCCCACCCAGCCTTCATCCCACCCCACGCTCCACTCCTCCACACCGGAGCAAACGTCATCCCTATGTCCCCATCAACGTGGAGCTGCCCCATCATGGGGAACCTCTGGTGTATCCCCATACCTGAAATGGTGGCAGCCGTTTCTTCTGCCAGCAGGCGGTCTTTCTCCTCCCGCAGCTTCTCCAGCTCCCGCTGGTGCTGCCGCTGCAGGTCCTCGATCTTCTTCTGGTGTGTCTCCTCCATGGCTGCAAAGCCCCTTTCACATGTTGCCTGCAAAAGGGATGAGGGGAAGGGGTTGGCCAGTGTCACAGCAGTGGTAAGCCCGCCAGGAACCGCACACCAGCAGGCAGGTCGGCACCCAGGTTCCATCACGGGGATCTTCTCCCTCCCCAACCATGGAGGAGCTGGCCAAGGATGGACCTTGCGAGGTCAGAGCTTGTCCTGTCAGCTTGAACCCTGACAGCTCTGGTGAAAGGGAAGGACAAGGTAGGTCTGGGTTCAGACCCGATTGGGGAATTGGAATGTAACATACATTTATATGTTAAAAACAACAAAAAAAGCCTGCTATGCCCCTTCTGCTCTCTTTTGCAATGCCTGATTTTATGTGGCCACCTCCAGGGTGAAAACCAAATGACTTGTGACAGCAACAGGACCTTAATTCCCAACCCAGTATCGCTTCAAATGCTGCACAGGCAATTATTTGCTAATTGAATTACTAGGAGTGAACTTAGGCCAGGCCATGGGAGCAGCGCTCTGGGGATTCAGAAGTCACCAGCTGTGAGATCCTGAATTCCAGCCCGGTCCTGCCCCAGGCACAGACCCCGCTCCTGCCTCTGCAGCAGAACAAATGCAAAAACCCCTTTACAGTTCAGCCCGTCTGCCCCCGCCAAGCAATCGGGATCCTGGGCAGAGACAGGGCTGCGGGACAGAAGCAGGACAGCAAAGCCACAGGCTGGCTCGAGCCACGAGCTGGGCAGGGGCACGCACCGGGGATGCAGGGCATGAGCCCTGTCAGACATCTGGGCACAATCTGGATGCCAAGCACTGCACCAGGCTTTTCTCCCTCTAATGTTACAGGCTGGCTTTATTTCCTGATTTCAATGGACTTCCTCTTGATTCACGCTCATGTTTTCCATGGGAAGTGAGAACTGTCACCTATTGGGACTCCATGGGAAATTTAAGGGGGACGAATCTACTCTCCCAGTGACAAGAGCGCTCATGACAGTCTAACACCCGCTGACCTACACTAACATACGCTCTTCAGCATCACTTCGCTGTCTAATGCTCTGTAGCCTGTGACGCTGTCATTCCCAATTTTCAGCTCTGGTGCTTTTATTCCTCCCCTTTAAGTTTGAATCCTGAGGCGTTCTTCATTTTCTTGGCCTGTTTTTTTGTTTTTTTTTTTAAACGTGTAACTCAGTGCCAGAACCTGCCTGGACTTGGCTGACTACGGAGAGGCACGAAGCAGCCTTGCAGGATTCTTCATTACACCTCTACTGCTGGAGGAAAAGGCTGAATGCTCCTCCATAGGTCTGGCCGCAGATCCCGTATTTAATGTACTGTAAATGCATTGCTATAAATCCAGGACACCCAAACACGTACAAACCAGTACCTCACTGATGGTACATTCTCCATCAGCTTCAGAAGAGAAGAACTGAGCACATTTTAACCTGTAAATCAGACAGGTTTGCGGTCGCCTGGTTAGCTTTCTAACCAAGGGCGGTTTCTATTTTGCTGTCTGTCCCTCTGCTTCCTACCGAGGTGCAGAGAGAGGCTGCTTCGCTCTGCTCTCCTCCTGGAGAGCCCAGAAGATGCTCTGGGCTCTGCCCAGAACATGCCACTTGCCTTCCCACCAGGCAAACTGCAAATTTGGCAGAGCAAAGCTGAAAACAGAGGCGGGAGGTCAGGTTCATTGCTTGCTGTTATTTTGCAGCCTCTATTTTGGTGCTGGCCTTTTTGCTTCTTCCACAAGAAGAACATCCCTCGGTACAAGCGACCCTGTTTGGTGCCTGGTTTGCAGGACAAGGTGTTACCCTTGTGTCCCACTGACCTGAGCAGGAGGCTCAAGAAGGGTTTTTCCTTCCTAAATAGCATTCAGTGAACACCACCGCTTCCCTCCCATTTCCACTGGACACCTGATTCACCCCTGATGGGACGCAGCAGAACTACTGTTCAAGGCCAGGCTGCATGGGGCTTTGAGCAACCTGATCTAGTGGGAGGTGTCCCTGCCCATGGTAGGGGGGTGGAACGAGATGATCTTTAAGGTCCCTTCCAACCCGAACCATTCCAGGATTCCATACTGCTCTCCCCAGGCTAAAACCTGGTTTTGGCTAGAGCTGAGCCATGCTTTACCCCCAGCCCAAACGTGTGCTGAAGATCTCATGGCTGGAAGCAAGCTTGCCCATGTTTTTGCCAGCTCTGAAGAATGACTGCTCCATGAAAGCCTCGCTGGCACAGCCTCTACGTGCAGCCCACATCACTGCCCTTCTGGCTGCCCGTTCAACCTGGAAGCCTCCCTGGGTGCTGCCAAAAGTCCTCTACTGCCCTAAACCCACTGCCTAACCATAAATGCTCTCCAATCAAAAGCAAAACACCAAATCCAAGAGGGTTTTCTTGACGCTGTACCATCTCAGGCTAGTTTTACAGCCAGTCCTGACTGGTGGAGCAATCTGAACACGGGCACTTCATTGCCACTGGGTTTTTCTGCACCTAGCCTGGTGTTTCCCGTAACTGTGCACTGTTTGTTCTTTAAAGAATCACTGTTGTCCACACCAGGGTGGTTCTCCTTGCAGCCTGGTGCAGAGGAGCTTTGCTTTGCTACAGAATTGGGCATCTGTTTGCAGCTACTTGCCCCAGGAACAGACATTTTGAGAGCACCGGGTTTCCATTTCATCTCACGTTTTTGAGGGCAGCAGAGACAGACTGGAGATTTGATCAGACTGGAAAAGACAGAGTTGAGGAATGCTTTCAAAGGGAAGTCACAAACAAAACTTACGCCTCAGGTACGAAGAGAAACACTATGGTCTTCATATTGAAGGAAAACGTGAAGTTATCAAGCTACTTTGAAACCCTCCCTCCCTCTACAGGCAGAGGCTGCCTCCATTAATCAACCCTCGCACTGAGCCCAAGGCCTCAGCAATGCATTTAGAATACCCCACCATGGAGAAAAGGGAAATGCCATGCTTTAGAGGCCTTTCTAACACTTTGGGGCTTGCTTCCACGTGCTGGCTCTTTTGGGGGACACCCTTGGTTTGGCAAGCAAACCCCAGGACCAAACACCCTCCTGTACACTCAGCAGTGGAAAGCGTAAAGCGTTAAACGTATCAACACCTTTAAGTTTTCAAAGTCTTTCTGGTATTTTTCCCTCAAGGTGGAAGCGTTCCCCTCCAGATGCTTGTTCTCCAGCTCATCCCTCATGACGTTCATCTGGGCCTCCAGCTCCTGGATGCGCTCCCTCAGGCCGTGCATGGAGTCCGGGTCGCTGCCGGGGTCCTGCCCGGTGCCACCCATCTCACCGGCCGCCCAGGCATCCCCACCGTCTGGGCCCGCTGCGGGGGACACCTCCGGGTGCTGCCTCTGGTACTTGTCCAGGGTCTCCTGCAGGCGCTGCAGGTTCTGGCTGTAGTGCTCCTGCAACGCCTGCAGCTCCTCGCCGTGGATGACCTGCAGCTCCTTGATCTTGGCCTGGAACTTGTCCTCCAGCATTTGCATCTGCTCCAGGTGATACCGCTCCATGTTCTGCTTGTCACGGACGATGGCATCCAGCTGGTTGAGGCCCTCTGTCCTCTCGGCCTTCAGAGCATCCTCTGTTCTGTTTAGTTGCTCTATCACGTTTCGAATCTCCTCCTCATACCGTCCCTGCAACTCACTCAAGCTCTTGCTGTGTTTATGCTCTTCTTCCTCCAAGAGCCTTCGCTGACTGTCAAGCTGGGACACCTTTGCTTTGAGATCAGCGTTCTCCCGTTCAAGCATGGCGATCACCTCACCATACTCACCCTGCTGCTTTCTAAGCAAGTCTTCGTACTCATCCCGAAGGAGAGAGACCGTCTTCACACGCTCTTGGCAGAGCGCGTCCATGCTCTGCAAGGACTCCTTGTAGGACTTCAGCTCTCTCTCATACTCCAGTTGTACTTTGCAAGCAGCGTAACAAACCTGAGCCTGAACAATTGCATCTTGGACTAACAAAGAGGAATACCGTTCAAGGTCTCCCATGCACGAATGATATGAAAGACTCTGAGATATCTTCAGGAGCTTCTGACAGTCTCTCATTGCCTCCTCAGGAGGCAGAGAGAGTAAGGCAACAGATATTTCTCTCAGAACATTTGATTTGTCCTTTAGTTGTTGGGCAAGATCTTCCTGAATGGAAACAAGAGCTTCACTACTACGGTCCGGCAGGCTGTCAATCTCCTCCACCTTGGCTAATTCCTGACAGGGCACCATTTGCAGGTGGCTCCCATCCCAGGAGATTTGGGTTCTTTCTGAAGCGTCTTTTTGAATTTCAAGTGCTTCAGAAATCTGGTGCATAACTCTGTCAAAATCAGGAGTCCTGTACGCTTTGATGATCTCCTCCAACATGCATTTATGCTGCTGGAGAGCTGTTTTGGTATTATGGAGGTCTTCTTCGATTTTTTTTAATCTCTGATGAAAAGATTCTCTCATCTTCTGTGCGACAAACCCAAGTTCTGCCTTGATCAACGTAGCATCTGCTACAGCACTGAGAAAACATGGAGAAAAGCCCAAACCTGTTGTTTCTGTTTTGCCCTCGGCTTCTCCTTCCCTGGTGCTCAAGTGCACTCTCAGCTCCTCCACCTGGCTCCAGAACTCCCCTTCCAGCAGCAGCTTCTTAGATAGGACGCTGGCCAAGTCGACTGCTGTATGAGAAACATTTGCCGGCTCCAACAAAACCACCTCAGCCGTTCCCTGGATCTCTCTCAGAAGCTGCGATATCTCAGAGCTTGCATTTTTCAAAGACTCTGCTATTTGGTTGATGAGAGAGGCCTCAAATGCCACTCTCTCAGAAAGCCATCTCAGCTGGCCGGCGTCAAACATTTCCGCTTGCTGCTCCTTGGAGACGTGCTCCTCTTCTCCTAAAAAACCTCCTTCTGGAGCGGGGCTTTCTGCGATAAGGCTTTCACTCTGCTGATACTCCGAGGGGACTGGCGCCCCTCTCAAGGCTTGGATTGCACTTGATAAGGTTGTTTCCATGCTGGACAGAGTACTAAGGAACAAATCACCCTCTTTTTCCTTGTCTGACTCGGGCAAAGATCTTAGCTGCTCCCTGCACTTCTCTAAGCAAGTCAGCGCTTGATCGTTTTTCATTTGGAAACCTCCCAGCTCGCTAACGTGATTTTCTATGAGCTTGAACTTTTCCTGCCTCTCACTCTCCAGCTGCGAGATCAAAGCGCTGACTTGGGATAAGCTGGTCTGAAGTTGTTCCCGCAGCTGAGACTCTGTGCTGGCCCACTGATGGTGGAGGGCGATGAGCGTCTCCTGATTATGGCCGTGCTGGCTTTCAAGCTTCATCGTTACGTCTTTGAGTTTTTCCTCTGTAATGTAAAGTTTGGTTTCCAGGGAATGGATGATTGAGAGATAGGTCTCAGAGTCGCTCGCCCCTGATGATGGGTAACCAAGAGCTGGCTCTGATGACATGCTTTCTTCAGACAGTGATCTGTCTTGGCTCGTGTCTGAAGAGGTGCTGCTCGTCCAGTTTTTCTCTGATCCGTCTGGATGAATGTATTTTTGGCACTGGATGCTCGAGAAACGGATTCTTTGCCTCTTGGCCCCCATGATCCCTACATCAGGCTTTGCTAAGGCTTTCTGAACTAATTCTTGGTCCTGGAGCTCCACAGCTTTGGACGGGGAGCCGAATTCCTCTGCTTGCCTCTGGCTGGTCTCAAGAACCTCCTCCTCCTCCTCCTCCTTCAGTGCGTAAGTCAGAGCTGGGAGGACATCCTGAGTTTGCAGAGGCTGCCCCAGTTGGGACGGATGACTTCCATCAGCCTCGAGATTAGGGCCAAGGTCTTCCACCTCTTCAGCACATGGACCTGTGCCTACACTAGCTAATTTCTTTAAAGCCTCCTCCTTGGCCTTTAGCTTTACTTTAGTCTCCTCTAAACTGCTATCTAAAGCAACCATTTTAACCAAAACCTCACTGAGATCTTGATCTTTCTTCTCCACAATTCTCAAGTGCATTTCCTTAACGTGCCTCAGCTCTTCTTCTTTTTCTTTCAGCACCTTCTGCACACCCTGGAACTGATCCGACACCTCCTCAAACGATTGCTCCAGATTGTGGTAGTTGGTCTCTTCCATTTTCAGCTTTGCTTGCAGCTTTGCAACTTCGTTATCCGACTCAGCAACCTGATTCATGAGCTCGTGGAACCGACATTTGATCTGATCTCTTTCTCTTTCGAGCTCCTTGATGTGCTCTGCGAGTTTCTGGATGCTGGCCTCCTTCATCACCAGCTGCTCCTCCAGCTGGTGGACGAGCTCGCTGCCTTCGAACTTTGCACTCAGCTTCTCCTTCTGCAGAATCTCCATTTGCTGCTCGTTATTTTGCAGCTGGTTCTCGTACTCATTTGCCTTATCCTCCACCTCCTTCAGACTCCGTATTAAAACCTGCTTTTCCCTCTCGCAGCTCTCCAGCAAAGCCTCGTAATTCTTCTGCAGCTTCTCCTCCATGAGGACCCGCGCTTGCTCGCTAGCATTCAGCTGCCTGCTCAGGTCCGCAATTCTGTCTTGGAGACGCTGCACCTCCTTCTGATGATCCCTCTGCAAAGCCTGCTGCATCTCCAGGTCCCGCAGCTCCTGGGTCTTCTCCAGGAGCAGAGCCTCCGCGTTCTTCAGCTTCTGCTCGCTGGCCTTCAGCTGGGAGCTGAGCGCGGCCTCGCTGTGCTGCCACTCCTCCAGCTGCTCTTTGGCTTTCTCTTTTTCGCTCCTCAGGTCACTCTTGAGCTTGGCCAGGGTCTGCTCCTTGATGGAGAGCTCGGCCGCCGCGTTACTGAGCCTCGCCTGCAGGCTCTGAATCTCGGCTTCGTGGTGCCGGATCATGTCCTTGGCCTCGGCGTAGCTGCGCTTCAGCGACTGAATCTGCTGATTGATCAGCTCTTGACGCTGGCATTGGGCTTCCAGCTCGCTTTGGAGGTCTTGGTTGACTTTGTGGAGCCTCTGCCAGGCACCTGATGGCGAGGCGGCCACCTCGGTCTTAAAAAAATTGATTAAATACTAGATTAGTAACACTCTTGGCTCTCCCTTCTGAGTGTCACACCTCTGGCCAGGCAGGCCACGGAAAAGCTCCTCGCAGCGATTTGGCTGCTACCCACATGCTCCAATTGGGATGATTTGTTCTTGGCACAATTTTTTTTGTTTGTTTTAACCAACTTTTTTTTTTTGTTTGTTTGAATGAGCGACAACTGCTTTCCAGTAACAGAAAACACGGACCACAACATCAAAACAGCTGTACAGTAACAGGCTAAAAGGAAAAAAACCAAAAAAACCAAAAACCAACCAAAATCAAATAGAACCAAAAAAACAATGAAAAAGAAACACCAGCAGTAAAACGGAGACGGACAGACAAGAGAAAAACGGGAAGGGTGAGAAGGAGGGAACAGGTGGAGAAGAAAGGAACTGCTTTTTTTAGCGTGTCTGTTCTTTTTTTGTTTTGTGAAACAAAAAGTGCACAGTTCAGGTAACACAGTCCTACCGACCAAAAGCAACAACAGAAAGTGAGGTGACAGCAAATGACATCACATCCCACCCAAACACAGGGAGACAGCACAGCCGGCGTGGCGATGTCATTTCTGTGGCTGCCAAACAGGACTTAGTGGCTGCTCATTGCATTAAAGAGATGTTGTTATGCTAAAGTTTAAGACTAGGGAGGATCTAATTTCTCTACCTGCAAAGAAAAAAAAAAAAAAACCAAACCAAACCAAACCAAACCAAAAAAACCAACACAGGACAAAATAAAAAGCCCGACAAGTGAAGGGAGGGAAGAGGTGTGACGAGAATGTAAAATAAAAGAAACCAACCTTTGTGAGATTCAAACCAAAGCAATGTAGCATGCAAAGAGAAAACTCACAGAGAGAGTCATGCAAAAGGCGACAGATATTATGTATCTTTAAAAAAAATACACAGACAGGAAGAGGCGAGAGAAGCACAGCGTTAAGCCTAGGAATTTGGCCTGCCTTGCTGTACTCTGGTTGCCGATAAGGAAAGCCCACAGATGTGACACTCAGTTATGTTAAGTTAAATTTCATGCTTTACACCAAAAAAACATGCAAGAATATCCGCCCGGGACAGGTTAGTACGTGACCCCTCCCTCCCGCCGTGACCGGAGCCGGGGGACATCTCCAGTCGGTTTGCGAGGAGCAGGAGCCCCCGACGTTTCTCCCAGTAGGGTTCAAAGTTGGGGTGCCCCATCCCGAGGAAGCTCAGAGCGAGAGAGGGGTTACACGAGGCCGGAGAGGCTTCGGTGCGCGGCACATGCACGGGGGTGGGTATCTCAGCGGCTGCCTTGCGAAACCTGCAGCATCTTTTATGTCGGGGCAGCGCTTGGGGGTCTGTATGGGACTGGTCATGCTGCCAAGGAGGGGTTGGTGCCCCCCAGGCAGCTCAGGAGGGATGGGCTGGCAGCAGTCAGGCTCCTCCATCATCCCTCTCTATAGACAACCTAGGAACCTCTCCAAAATTAGGCATGACAGAAGTCGGGGGGCACACGAAATTCAGAGGGTCCATCCAAAAACGTGTGCCCAGTTTGGGGCTGCAGAACCCCCCCCAGCGATTCCATTCCTTCCACCTCAGCAGGGTTTGGTGGGGTTACTCCCTTCTGCACCAGGACTTTAATCCCTCTGCTCCCGGGGAAACATAGGGAAATCCCCAGAACAGTTAGACTGGAGCAAGGAAAAGCCTCCAACCCTTCCAAAAACCCTCTCCAACTTGTAGGTCAAAGTTTGGGTCATTTCTCACTACAGCGATGATTTTCTCAGCCCTTCTGCAGACTTCTCCTCTTGCCCCCGCTCCTCCTGTCGAGGTGCTACAGCCAACTTCAACACGGCCAATCTAACAGTGGATACAGCATCCAGCTTTTAGCCACGTTCCCTGATTTTTCCAGGCTCCAGGCAAAGGGATGCCTTTGCCCCAGGGAAGTGGGAGTTAGTTACTCTCTTCCAACACTGCCAAGTGAAAACAGAACTCCTCCAAGCAAGCACTGTCAGCTCGGGGACTCCAGAAATAAATGCATTAATAACTCCGAGGAGGAGATCACCGGCAAGGAAGGCAAGGTGCCCTCCCTACCTGGGCTGGCCCCACTGCCCGTGCAACCACTCCCGTGAGAAATAAGGATGCAAGGTTCAGCGTCGACACCGGGTTTGCTGCCACGTGAGTGCAGCATGCGGCAGCGCACGGCCACTTCGATCCACAGCCAGTTTGGCCAAGCAGATTTGAGCAGGTCAAACTGCTGCCCCTGCACAAAACAGGACTACAGACCCATGAGAGCAGCCAGAAGCTGCTCATGGCTCCTCTGGGCATGGAAGCTCCCAGAGGAAGGGCTGGAAAAAGTCTGCTTTGTTTGGAGGAGGGGAGGAAAGGTTTCCTAAGAGATTCTCCCATCTCTTTTGCCAGAATCTTCAAAATACACTCCTAGGCTTTGCTGAGGAAAGGCATCTCGTAACACACAAAACCACCAAACTGATACAAGACAATAGGTTGTCCCGGTGCAAATCCCTCTCCGGCTGCGGGGAACGGGCCTGAGAGATATGCCTGCGTGTGCTGTGTTTGCCCATGTAACCACCACACAAACTCCTCATCCAGGCGCGACTGCTGGGCTACAAGATGCTTAGAAAGTTCTGTGTGCACCCCGCTGCCTGAGGGGAATATCTGGGGCACAGAACTGGGGGAGCAGCAGTTGCATAGGCAAACACAGTATGGGATGGATTAGAGGTGGACTTTGCTGAGGTCCCATCTGTCTATCAAAGCTGTGTTTTGTTTTGCCTTGGGGACACCAGGAGGCAATGCTATCTTCTGTCTACTGCATCCCAGATCAGAGGTTTTGTTGAGCAGATGATCCTGGTAAGGCTACAGAATTAGCAATATTTGCAAGAAGGTCGAATCTTTTGGAGCCCACTCTGTGGTGCGCATCTCTGTGTCCCTCAGGATGCCCCCATGAACACCCTGGACTGAAGCCCACCAGGGTCCCCCTCAGGCGCAGAGAAGATGGATTCCTCTCTCCTCCCCGCTCTCCTACCTGCAACACGTAGCCCTCCCGGGCGCTCTGCTCCCGGCCCAGCGCCACTTTCAGCTGGTCCTGCAGGTGCCGGTTCTGCTCCAGGAGCTCCAGGGCCTCCTTCTGCTTCTGCTCCAGCTGGAGGGACACGAACAGAGACAACGTCCAGTGAGTGGGCAGGGGGTCGGCCATAAGGGGCTCAGAGGGGACGCAGAGCAGAGCGAATGGGCTTTTGATGGCACAGCTGCTTTGCTCTGCGATCTGGATTTCATTTTGCTGGGCAAAATCCCTCCCCCTGAAAGAACTAAGCTACGCATTAGTTTAATTCGTAAAGCTCACTGCAGCAAAGGATGAACGGCACCAGCTCGTGCCAGGCATGACCCGGGCAAATCCCAGCCCGGTTCAGAGCGGCGATACTCCTGGTTACTCCACGCCTGCACCCCTTTCATTCCTGCTAATACACCTTAATCCCAACTAAGAACACCCTTTGTTATCCCAGGCGTGGACCTCTTCCAAGTGAGCCGAGTCTCCTCCTTTCTTTTCCGAAAATTGTTAACACTGATGTAGGCTCCATGGAAAGGGAACCTTTGCGGTATGTGCTATCACTCAAGCCAATGTATAGTTTTTGTAGACATAACCGCAGACACAAATCTCTACAGCTGCAGAGGCACACAAGATTATGAGCTTGAATTGAGAGTCTGGTTGATACAGATCAATTGTACCCATCTCCTCAGAGGCAGGCCGGCTAACAATCAACAGAAGTGGAGGCTGCGTTGGCTGGGAGAGGGTAACGAAGTACCACCCTTGCAAGAACAGCCCTTTCTGCAGCCGTGGGAATGCGAAAGCTGCCAGCAGAGCTGTACGGGAACGGACATGGATCTGCGCCCTGTCAGCTCCCCAGGGGACCCTACAGCATCCCCGCTCATCGCTGTTACAAAATAGGAATAAATGCAGCTTTTTAAAGCCTTGCTCAGGCTTCCTACAGTTCCTGCAGTGGCCTAAAGGCCATTTCGGCAGGCAGCCTGCGCCCCACGCACCCCGCTTTACCTCCTTCTCCAGCAGCGTGGTCAAGTGCTGCTTTGTCAGCCCCTCGTCCCGGTCCTCAGTGTGGGCAAGGTGCAGGGGTGCGATGGGGATCTGCTTCTCCTCCCGCAATGGGGTGGTCTCCACCTGGTGCCAGCGCTGCTCGATCTCCACGTGCACGTTCTGCGGTTTCATGTCCGCCGGGACAGGCAGGATCCGGTCCACCTCCATCCTTAATGCTTCTTCCGACCCTGCCCCGTCCACAGCATCGATCATCTCAAAGCGCTTGCGACGCTCCTCCCGCCGCCGGGCCCGCTCCCGCTCCAGCTCTCCCGGGTCAGCGTCGGTGGCACCGGCGTCCCTGGGGAAGGCGGCAGAGCCGCTCTTGGAGGAGTCTGCAGCGTTTGCACGCTCCTGCGCCAGGGCTTGCTGGATGGGGCGAAATTCAGCCCAGTCAAAGGTCTTGGACCGTCCTTCTCGTCGGCGCTCCCGGGCACGGCTCCGCTTCTGCTCCGGGTCCAGCTCAGCTTGCTCCGCATCCGGCTTCTCACTCGGCTTTGGACCAGTCTCGAAGGAAGAGCTTGTTTTGCTTTTCTCTTCCGGCAGGGAGCTGTGAGGACAGAGAGAGGGTGAAGGAAAGCGTCAGTGGGTGCTCGAGATGGCCAGGCGCTCCCACGCATGCCTCAAAGAGCTGGGTGGAAAGGGGCTGCTGGAAGCCCAAGCCAATGCCATGTGGGTGCCCCCCCTGCCCCTCCATCTCCTGTCACCTCTCGGGCGCAGAAACCACCGCTGCCCTTCCCCGGGGTCACGCTGGTGTGCAAAGCCTTGGTGCAAGCGGCCCCGGCTGCTCCTGGGCACCTCCCGGGCCCCGGAGAGCGGACGATCCCGACCTCGCTCCTCCTCGGCAGCCGCCCTGGGGCCGGCAACCATGACCCAGCAGCAGCCCACGGCTGAGGCAGCGACCCCGAACCGTCCTGCCGGGTGGAGAAGAGGCTTTGAAAGCTCCTGCGGCGCCCGCAGGCCGGCTCACCGCCCGCCTCCCCAGCTGCAGGGCTCCATGCACACACGCCGGTCCACGCGGCCATAGTCACGTGCTTGCGGGGAGGATGCCACCAGTCCCACCAAAGTCAGTCTGGCTTCAGAGCTGCTGGGCGGAGAAGCACAGAGCAGCTCCCAGAGGTCTTGGGTAAGAGGGGGAAGGTTTTCCTTGTGCTTGGCGAAGTCGGGGTATTAATGGGTCGAAAACTTCTCCGTGCCACTATCTGCACTGAAGGCGCAGACCTCCCCCGGGGAGAGCAGCCTTGGGGGCGGCACAGGCAGCCGCTCCGGTGCAGGGGCTGCACGCCGTACGAGCAGTTGTCGGGGCAGCGAGGAGAGCAAGAGTTATTCAACAGACCACGGCAGTCACTGAAAATGCCAATTTCTCAAGCAAGGAATGATTTTTAGTGCTGAGTTACGAGGGTGGTGGGTTGAGAGGGGAGACATACTGGTCAAGCAGGGTAAGTTAATAGGGGAAGGCAATACCGTTTCCAACCTACTAATCCATAAGGAAGTATTAGCTTATTAAACGTAGACATGCCAGCCTTGAAACATGCAGATCAAAACTAAAAAAGAAAATAGCAGTATGCTAAGTTGGCAGAGGAAGCCGTGCCCAGGGACTGGCAGGCATTTGCTGAACCCTCTTTGCTACCAGAAGCCCCCGAGATGCCTCCCGAGGCGCAGCCCTGCTGCTCAGCCTGGCTCCTGGCTCCCTCCCTTCCAGTACAACCACAGCATCCCCCTGGGCTCCAGCCTCCAGCGCAGCCTCCGCAAGCTTTCTAGAAAGGCGCAGTGGGAAGAGCTGGAAAGCAGCTCCCCAGGCTCCTCGCTGCAGGCAAATCACGGCTAACGGGGGCCCGTGGACAACATGCACCCAGAGTGCCGGGAGCGGGAGGGAGCAGCAGCAGCACGGCTTCTCCTCCCGCCTTGGTAACACACCCCAGCTCCCACAGCCAACAACCTCATGGATGGGCATGTGCCCAAAACAAAGAATGGAGCAGAAGAAATGACTCCGCATGGGTCCAGGGCTAGTATCTTCCGATGCACTTTCATCCACGATCAAACCACAGGCTCCGTAGAGCTGGGTTTCAAGAACCTCTGGCAGTTACAGCCTAAAACCAGCTCGGAGATAATTCCTTCTTCAGCTCTGTCACTTGCAGCTAATAAAATAAACCCAAAAGGCATCACGATGAAACCTCCTCGTTCCTCAACCGCTAAGAAGATACTGCATGACTCCAAAGCCAGGCGCTCAATCTGGTGTCAGTTAGCGATTACAGCTGCATTTTAAATAAGTAAAGCGCAGATGAGATGGAGCCTTAAAATGGAGAAGAGTGCTAGGTGAAAAAGGGATTCCTGGGGCCCCTCGGATATCGTTAGGAGACAGAAATGATGCTGCTCTAAACACCACGTGGAAGAATCTTGGCATTTCTAGAGGTGATACCTCTTGCGAGCTCATTTCTCCTCTGCTGCTTTCCAAAGGGCGCGAGATGTGTGTCAGGGAGTGGAGGGACAGCCGCTGGGAACCGAGGTACGAGACTCAGAAGACTGACCTGAAGTTTCTCATTTCATCTCCCGCAAGTGCCCAATGGCTACGAATTCCACTCAAGCATTTTGCACCTCCTCCATCCCAGCGAAATTAATTCACGTCACATAGGAGGGGGAGTCTTTGCCTCACAATGGTATTTACGGGTCAAAACAAAAAATTTTTTTTTAAAATATGGGTTGCTGTGGGAGCGGTGCGAGTCGCGGGCTGAGCGCGCTGCAGCAGCGTGCGAGAAGCACACGAAGGCTGCAGGGAACTGGGGGGGCGCTGGGGAACTCAGCCTCACCGGGGCTGCGAGCTGAACAAGAACCCAGTGCTGAAGCGGCCACCTTCTTTCTCGTGGGTATTTTATATCTGCTCGGTCATGGTTAGCAGTGTAATTAGTGCCTCTGCAGATTGCAGGGCACTGCTGAGGGCAGGGAGCGGTGCAGCACCTGACACACGCAGCAATATAAACAGTAATTAGGACTTGAGTAACCCAGAAAACGTGTGTTTGGCTCAGTGGAGACATGGCAGCGGGTTAATGAGACCCAGGGGAGGGCTGCAGGAGCGTGCAGAGTCGGACTAGCCCCAGGGACGGGGCAAACACTGCTGCCCTCCTGGCACAGCCAAGCATCCAGGCTAATGTCCCTCCAACACCCCGGTCACGCTGTGCAGACGTTTGCCACCTCTGCCTTTGGCAGTCTGTCCTCTGGCTTTCCAGGAGCCCCGTTCACAAGCTGCTCCCTGGGCGCGGATGTTAATGACGTGCCCGAAGCCAGGCGGGACGGGCTGGGATACCCCGTGCACGCACGCACCACGGCAAAGGGCTTGCGAGCAGGCAGCGGGCAAACTCAGCCCCGCTTCACGTGCGGCACAGCCCTTCAGCCAACTTCTCAGCAAGGTGACTAACCCACGCCAGAGCCTACCCCATCCAGAACCAGCTCGGTGGAAAACGACAGAAGTGCACCTATAATTCCCTGTTCCCCAACTCAAGATTTGAGATTCCCGGTCTATTTATGCAGCGTAACAAGTTACTGCCCAACCGGTACCTGCGCTTGGACCCTCTCACCGGGGTAAGCCAAGTCAAATCACTTCACATGGGCTCAGAATAGATGCAGAGCACACAACGACCGTGCTGCAGTAACCTGTTAGGCTATAAATATATCTGGCTCTTTAAAGGCTGAGAGGTCTCCTCAAATTTCCTTGGTCTTCATCTTCATATCTAGTCACATCGGAAGATACCAGTGTGGGGAAACCAAGTGTCAAGACCAGGTTGCTTCTTCCCTTCTCTCTGGCTTTTATTTAAAGAAAGAAAAAAAAAAGGGGGGGAGGAAAAAAAAGAAAAGAAAGAAAAATAAATGGAAACTGCAGGACTTCCCATCCGAGGTGCAGAAAAGGAGGAGCATGCAGTGAATCACGAGATATACAAACCACAAAACGTTAATACAGGAGAGAACACAGTTTTCCAACCTGGGCTTCAGCACGGATAGTTTCAAAGAGAAGTTTTTCCTGGGATTGCATGGAAATCAAACATACACAGGAATGAGGAGAGAGGTGGCTTCCCCGAGACCCCCGCGAGATCCACCAGAGCTCGGGCAGGGCTGGGAAATGGTGGCCGAGTGCCAAGCGGGATGGGGAAGGAGAGGCTGGAGCATCTCCAGGTCAACAGCACCGGGTGGTAAGAGCCATTCCATCAATGCGAGGACAAACCTGGCAAAAACCTGCTTGCTGCAGCTACGGTAAGGACAGGAGACGGAGTTAATGGTGCGGCCGTGTCCACGAAGCCTGTAAGAGGTGGCCCGTACGAGTGTGGCTGGCGCCGTTAGCTGTGAGGAGGTCAAACACCCTTTACCCGCAGCCACAAGCGCTCACAGAAGGTACTCTGTGAAGCGGGGGGGGTCCCTTCCTCTGGCACTGATGGCAGGAGGAGACGCGAGCGTCACTAATGCATAAGGGGAATGAGCTGCGGCAGCTATCTGGAAGATCAAAAAAGGAGGGAAGACTATTTGCTGGCTGGAGTTTAAAATAGATCAGAGCCAAACAGCTTCTAAATTGAACCCTGGGCTCGTGCTGCTGTGACCCACGGCGGGGATGGGCAGCTCGTGCTGAACAGTAGCCAGAGGAAAGGGGGAACCCAGCACAACTGAATCCAAGTGGTTTCACAATACCTGGTGGGAATCCAGAGGAGCCTTGATATAGGAACAGTATTTCATATTCCTATGCACAAATTAAAGCCACATTTTCAACCCTCTTTGAAATCTGCGCGCATAAGAGTAACTCAGCGTATCAGCATCCCCACAAAGCGTATCCAAATTAAGCCCAGAGAGAGGGATGTGAGAAAGAGCCGCGGCTTCCAGCAGCGGACAGGCTCAGAAAGAGGAAAGGAAGGGGATAAAGGAAGAGTTACTCCAGCACAGCAAACCGGACAACTGCAGGGGCTGCCAAACTCTCCCCTTTACCTTGTTACGTCGGGAGCAGTGGTGGGGCGAACGTGCTTCATGATGGTCTGGATCCAGTTGCGGCGAATGCCCGATGTCATGGCGGAGAGGGTAAATTCCCCTTCCTTTGTCTAGGGAGAGAGAAGGACCGGCTCAGAGCAGCTGATTGCACCCACCAGCACCTTCCCACGCCCCCCAGTACCACCCAGCACCCAGCCCCGGGCACTGCTTGCTGGCTGCGCAGAGGTCGCACCCAGCCCCTCCATCCCCCAGCAGGCTCCCGGTGGGAATGAACATTTCTCAGCCATCAGGCTGATGTTGCCACAGCTGAGACCCTGAGGCTAAGACAAAACCTTCCCTTTCCCCTCCACTTTTTGTGAACCAAAATACTGTCTCTTAAACCCAAGGCGACAGCTTTCCGGAGCATGGCAGGGGATGCAGGGTGGCCCCTTTTAGGTGTTTCCCTTGCCACAGATGAGCATCCTCAAGCAGCAGCTTATGTACAAGCAGTCCCATCGGTCGTCCCGCAGCCAGACTCTTCCTCTTCCCCACGTTTTACTTACGTGGATCTGGAAGCCGTAGTTTCGCTGAACCGGGTACTCAGTAACATCATAGCACGTGGATAAATCGATTTCTCCATCCAGGTCAGCTGCCTGGAGAGGGAAGAGGTTAAAAAAGCCGTAATGTTTTGCAATCCCAAAGCGCGGTGGGCTTGCAGGGAGGCACACAGCAGGTCCTCCAGAAGCATAAAGTCCTGAAGAGCAACGCTCCAGGACCTTGGCATCTGGGAAGGCAACCTGCCCAGGGCCAGTTTGGGAGCACCTGGGGCTCCCCTGGGTGCAGAGCGATGGGTTGAACACCAATGGGGAAGACACTTACCTCCTCCGCTACAGAATCCCGGTAGTATCTCAGGCTCTGGTCGGTCAGCACAAACCAATGCTTCTTCCACTAGGAAACAACCAAGATGGGGCAGTTACAATCCTGCTCCTTCCCTTCCAGCAGAGACTGGGCAGCTCGTCACAGGTCACTCGGCAGAGGCAGCTCGCAGCCTCTCCCCTCCCAGCTCCGCGCTCGGCTTTGCCGAGAAGCCCTCCTGGGGGGAAGGGGAAACCCGAACAGGCAGCGATGCAAGGGCCACCGTGATGGTTTGCACCACCGAGACCCCGACTTCCCCAGCGCTGCTGCACTGGCAGAGAGCCGGACCCTCAGCGGCACCAACCCTGCGTGTGACGGTGAAACACCGTGAGAGCCACCGGGGCAGTCGGAGCCTTCCCATTAGCTCCACTGGCAGGACGATGCTTTCAGTGGCTGCGCTTAAAGCCTTGGAGGGACCATTTTTTAACAAAAAAAAAAAAGCAGTAAAACATTCATGTTTTATCTGCAGTATCTAGAAATAGAGTTGGAGCCTATTCCTGGCCCTCGCTCTATACAAATACGCCTTCTGCACGCTCCCAGCGAGGCACAGGCTTACCCAAGGCAGCTTTCAGTTAACAAAGCGCTCTCTCCAGCAGCCGATTCCCCCTCTGGCTACCTACAGACGTGCCCCAGGGCCCAACGCACCAGCAGGTACCCGCAGCGGAGCCCAGGACACGGCACTCACAGCCGTGGGCGAGTCGCCTTCATTTTTCCCTTGACAGGCTGAGCGGGAGGGAAGGAAATCCAGGGAAGGGACAAACAGCCCCGGGCACCCATGCTGCATCAGTGCGTGTCTCTAAGGGTCCAAGAGCAGCATGTCCCGCACCCCTCCAGAAACGGACAGGAGGAAAGTGGCAGCGGCTGCTTCCCTGAGTGCCCACTCAGAGGCATTTATTTATTTCTCGGCCTTGCCATTTCCCCGGAGCTCAGGAGACTTTATCTGAGGCTCATTACTGACGCCAAAGAGGCTGCTGGGTCACAAGGGAGATGAGACTAATAGAGAACGGGAACATGAAACCAGTGCTGCTATCCAAGCTGCCCCGGCTCCCTAGAAACCCAAGATACAATACCCAGCTGTGGGGCTTTGAAACCTCCCCAGGACAGAGCACCAGCTACTCCCGCTCCAAGACAAACACCGTTTGCACAGGACTCGAACACAACCACTGCTGCCTGTACCAATTCCCCGTCACTGCTCTGCCCAACATCTGGTTTCTCCCATCTGGAGCACGGCCCAGTGCTGATCTACCCGGCAAGGATATCGGGGCTTCGTCACTGCCGAGAGCAGCCCCATGCACAGTCTGCACAGCCGGGACGTTGGAATGGGCGTCAGCTGCCAGAAACTGGGATTGACTGCGGCACCAAAGACCGACACGAAGGTCAGAGCTTCCCCCGGACTCACCTGCCCGTCCTCATACTGCTTTGTCAACCAGCCCTTCTTGAAGTTCAGCAGGTCGGGCTGCAAGAAAGGAGAGAGGAGATCAGAGGGGAGGGTGGAAGCATCCGCGCCCAGCCAGGGAGCAGGCAACAGCAATGGCTTGATACAACACAGCGCAGAAATAAGAGAGACCAGCAACAGTTAAATTGGATCATTATACTGCGTGGAGCTAAACGTTTGCTCCCAGGAGGAACACAGACCTGCTGTACGGTTTATTCCGGCTGTCCCTTTCCTAGCATTTCTCTTGTAATTTCCTACTGCAACACCAGCATTACAGAGGAAGGCGAAGCAAGGAATTAGCAAGACTGCAGGCACTTTTGTCCTTCTGTTATACATTACGAAAGAAAAGCTATGTGCTATTGATGCTGCAGGGTTCAAAACAAGGCCGAGTTCCCAAGGCTGGAAATACAGGGAATCCCAGCGCTGCACCACCCGAACGCCACCTGCTCTTTCCTCCAAAGCGGGTGCATCGGGGTCTTGAAGCTCTGAGAAAAGCAACCGCGATAGTGTGGGATTAACTCCCGCCAGCCCTTCGCAGGGAAGGATGTGTGGAAATGCCTTGGCTCCCTCGAGGCTGAGCTCCTCCAGCTGCTCCACGTGCTGCAGAGTGGAGGAGGAAAGGAGAGCTGTGCGTGAAATGCAGCTGTAGCATCTGAAATGGGCCACAGCAAAGGGAGCAATGGAAAATTGGGGGCTGGAAGCCTATTCCATCAAATTTATGCTGTGGGACGGCACAACCCACATTTGGGTGCTGCCACGGTGGCGGGAACCCAGCCCCGCTCCACAAAAACACAGGGGCAAGTAAATGCCACCTTGCCCTTCCCAAACCCCTAGAGAATGGGAGGAGGGTGCGGACAGACGCCAGCCTGAGCAGCCCTGGCTGCGATGTGGCCGCAGGCAATAAAACCACTGCAGCGAGACACTACAGAAGCACCCGGAGCGGGAAGGTTTGTCCTGCATGTCCCGCTCCTCCACGGAAACCCCTCTGCTTTCCTCCGAGTGCTCGGCAGGCAGGAGAGCACAGGCTTTGCCCAAAGCTGCAAAGCTGCTGAAGCACGAAAAGTTTGAGACCAGCTGCTACTGACGGGTGAACACATTAGAAACCAAAAAAAAACAGATGAAGCACTTGATGGAAGAGATACCCACGCAGTGCAAGCCACAGCTCTGCTGTAACCCACCGAGCCTGACAAGGGATGAATTCTCCTTGCCTTTCATCCTGACGGATAACCGATCTGATCTGACACAGCGAACCCGATGGGCAGGGGAGAGTCTCGCAATCACAGCTGCAAGCCTGCAGGTGTGCAGGTTTCATAGCAGGAGTGGCACAAGATAGGTGTATTTAGTGCAAGGAAAAGGTTTTCTTCCCACCGACTGCATGATTTTCTTGCCTTGATCAGACGACGTGCACCGTCACTTAATGTGCACTTCTTGCACCTTTTTATTACCACTGAGAATCTAAAAATCACTCTTGTGGTTGTACAAGTCTACATGAAAAGCTACTACAGAAACGCCAAGCTACTGAATTCTTCTGAGAAGTCCTTGAATAGAAGCTGTCTATCCAGAAAAAAACACAGCTCGTATTTACAATGGCTGTGTAATCTTTTTGAGAGATTAGCAAGTGTATTTATTTTGTTCCGACAGAAGGGTGGTGAGTAAGAAGAGAGCATTTTTGTGTTTGTTCTGTACTGTTTGCTTCCAGGTCTGGTGAGCATTTGAAATATGCAAAGGGAGGAAAGCGCAGGAGGGCAGGTTCAGCCCTTCCTCGCAGCCTTCGTCCCACTCACACCCACTTGCAACTGCATAAACATCAAGGAAGCGGCATTAGAAAACTAGGCCATGTGTTGGCTCTCCTTAACACGCCAAGTGTCAAGTGTGAAGCCAAGTCACTGAAACCTGCTCCGAACCCAAGCATACCCTATGTCCTACGTGCTGGCTATGAGGAAAGCAGCAGACAGTTCAGTTTTCACTGGACCTGCCTGGGAAGGGCCTCTCACGTCCTCCCCCAAGGCAGAGGACACGGCCACGGTGGCTCACCGTCATAGAGGACTCGGTGGACCTTCTGTCCAGCGACTTTGCCCGGCGATGCGGGGACAGAGGAGACGCAGACACATCCAGGATGGAGCCCACAGCTGCGCCTTCGCAAGTGAAGTCCTGTGTAAACAAGGTTAGCCCAGATCAGCGCAGGAACTAGGACAGCGAGTCCCACTCTCTTGGCTCATGGCATAAAAATCCACATATTTAAGGGGCATCTCAGGCTCAGAACAAGTGTCATTTCATTGGCAATACACTTTTTTTGGTCCTCTCAGGCATTAATTTGTTCCCAATATATCTAAGCATATCTGGGACTCTCAAGACTGTCTGCTTCTTTTGTTACTTCACTCCATCCTGATGTGTCCTGCCATGCCAGATCTGAAGTTTCCCTCTTTCTGTTTGGGGGGAAGGAGAGAAGACAGCCTGGTTTTCCACTGCGATCTGCAGCCAGGTCAAGGGAGCAGAGCGGCAAGCAGCAAACCTGCACAGACTGAGCACACACAGCAGTTTGGCTCCTGCAAGAGCCTGCCTGCGACTCCTGATCCCCTGCTCCACACAGGGACAAACCCTATAGCTGAACCCTATAGGTGAACCCTATAGCTAACCCCTCTGTCCTGGGCCGCCGGAGCCCAGGTGCCATCCTCCAAAATCCCATCACGAGACCTCGGCTTACCCGTTTCCGCGGGAAAACCCTCTTCTCGCTCCTGCCCTGCCGCGTCTCACTGGAAAGGGCAGCACCGGCCGACACGTTCGTTTCCATGTGCTCTGCGTTCTCAATATCTAATGCTTCAAATTTTTCAATTACCTGGGATCGTCTGGAAAACAGAGAGAAAGGGGAAACCAGAGCCGGTTTAAACACAGGAACAGCAACTGCGCTGAGCTGTACATTCCCACAAATTTAAGGCTGCAGAATTGCTCGACACAGCGTTCATGCACACCGGGCTTTTGGTCCCTGTTTCTCTGCAAGCTCTAGTGGGCACAAATCCAGGGCAAAACGCCCCGGTCTGACACGCACCACTTTACCTGCAGCCAAAGTGGGGAAAAACCTCACGCTACTCAGCTCCACAAAGAATATCTTCCTAAATATCTAGAAAACCCTTGCAAAACCAGCAATATCTGTTTACTTGTAAACTTGACAGCCCTTTGAGAAGCAGGGATTATTGAGCAGCTTTGGCTTAAGGTTTATCTTTACTCTCTAGCACTGCAGCCATCGACGGCCCCCCGGGCCACAGAGCAGAGATACATCAGACCAAGCTGGGGTGTGGAGGTAACGGGTACCTCCAGGTCAGCCTACGTGTTCTCAGCAACAGATACCCTGCAAAAACTCAGCCCCACAAGGGTAACGTCCCCAGGATTGTACTGCGTGAGGAGTGTCCGTGGGTGCCTCCAGACAACGGGTCTGGCTCGCAGGGTGCATTAGCTGAAGAGGCAGGAGGAGATGAGGAGCACCCTGTGCAGGCACTGCAGGGATCCCCGGCAAAACCCCGGGGCTCTACCCTCCTCTCAAACTGGTCTGCAAATCCGGTATGGACAGCAGGGAGCACAACTTGGGCTCTCAGACACCACGCCGGTGGCCCATCGCACCGTGGCACACACGTCTCCAAGGACAGAGGAGAACTATGAAGAAATGTGGATGGAGCAGGAGCCAACCCCGGACCAAACCCAAATGGGATGTTCCCTAAGAACGAGCAAACAACAGGCCTTTGCAGGTGGAATTAAAAGCGCCGTTTCAGCATGAAAAGCTGCTCGCTGACCCACAGGAGAGGAAATACTGGAATTTTCAAAGGACCTGCTGGTGTCTAAGTTTGCATGCCCGGGGGTTCGGGCAAGTATCAACCTCAGGTCTTTAACCAAAACCTGGGAATGTGAAGCAATAACCCACTACCAACACACGCCAGCTAAGCTCCAAGCTGTGAGGTTTAAAGCTCAATTTCGAGCTTTTCCCCAAAAAGCTCAATCTGGGTGGGTTCTTGACATAAAATTTGGACCCACGCCACATCTAAACTCAGGGCTGCTTGCTCCGTGTGAACCTCTAATGTGCATGAAAATCACAATGGCAACCACATGAGGGAAACAGGTTATCCAAAAGAAAACATTTTTAACACTTCCCACAAAAAGGAACAGCAGGTTAAGGACTCAAAAAAACCATGAGATGTTCAGTTTTCAACCAACATTTGCACCAAATTCCGTAAATGAGACGAACAGTCTGAGCACATCACGTCCCCCGGCGGGGTGGGACCCCCCCACTGCTGCTCAGAGCCAGGCTGCCAAGACCGGGCGCTGAAGCCCGCAACCAAAGAAGAAGGGACAAAATTGATGGGGAGGACTTTGCTTTGTAAAATTCAAATGTCTCTGATGTTTTTACGGGACATCTGCTACCTCCCAGTTTGCAGACTGGGAGCAGGCAGATCCCGGGCTCACGCAGAGCTCCCAATCCCCCTGGGATGTTCTGCTCACGAGATGTCCAGTCACACAAACCAGCCTGCGGAGCATAAATCCACATCCTCCATTCACCGACAGACAGGAAACCGTTTTGGAGTTTGGAGTCACGATTTTTTAACCCTTTTTACACTGGCCCAGCCTTCTCTGAGTCTCAGTTCAGGAGGGAGTAAGAGGTCCATGAATTAACATTGTCTGTGCCCTATTAGGTGAAGGCCTGAATTAAAACAAATCAGGAGGGAAAAAAAAAACCAACCAAAAAACCCAACCAAAAAAACATAAAACAAAATCAAAAGCAGGTTGATTTCTCATGAAAGGGGCTGCACCACCAGGTTGTTCTACGGCTTGAGATTGAGATGAGATGGTAGCGAAGCAGGCGAAGTAAAGGCGGACACGTCACACAGCAACACAGCAGGAGAAGGTGGAGAGCAACAAGACCTGGAAGAAAACAAGGCTGGAAAATGAATGAACAGAAGAGGAAATTATATATCTGCATCTACATACAAAACAAAATCAAAATCGTTCCAGTAATTCGTCATTGAAAAAGGGAGGAGAAAAGTAAATCACTGCAACCAAATCACAGCCCCAAGGGTTAATATCATCCGGATTACAGGAAAGAATCGTGGTTTGTTTTTTTTTTTTCCCATTAGCTCAACATTTCAGAGAGGTTACTGCTAGAGATCCTGGGGGGGTGGGGAGGGGACGAGCTCTCCTCCCCTCCCCACCGCGGCTGCTCCCTCTGACCAGCAGCTCCGCGCTGACAAAACAAGGCTGCAGACAGGTTCCAAGAAGCGTTTTAAAAGCTGCGGTGCCATTTAGTGCTTTCTCAACTACAAAGCTTGTCCCAAGGAGTTCCTCGGCCATGCAGGCTGTTAATCTTTTCCAGGCCACTAAACCCGAGCTGCAGACCTCGGCTGTTAGGTGGAGGGGTGTGTGCAGTGGGAAGGAAAGCTCTAAAGACCAGCATAAGCTATCATTAAAGTGATTTTCTTTGATTGGAAGAAAGGGCTTGTTTTTATTGGATTCATTCATTATTTAGCAGCAAGAAAGACAGCGAGTGTCAGGAAAAGGAAGAGGAATTTCCCCAAAAGGTCCACAAAAACAGAAGAGGATAGTTATACAAGGAAAAAAACCAACTATACTTGGGAGAGCAGGCACTCCTCTCTAGGGGTAGAAGCAGCATTCAGAGCAGAGCCTTACATCTCAAGAAGCTCCAGAGAAGGAATTTGAGAAAGAAAAGTTTTTTAAGCAATTTCAGGCACGTCTGCTATTTATTGAGGCTAGAAATACTCCTCAGCCCCCTGACCACGCTCCTACAGCAGATCCGGCAGACGCCACGGCGGACTCTTGCCAGTGTGAGCAGAATGCGGGGTCAACCAGGAAAGCCGTGGGTTTAGAGGCTGCAGCCCTGGAAGTGTGCAAGAAAAGCCAAGTTTGCCAACCAGAATTCCCAGTGTTCCCCAGGGAGCAGCAGGAGGCGAGTGAGACCCATAGACCCGCAGCCGCACAGCCGGAGGAAGGGGCTCCGAGGCTCTGCACCCCAAGGACTCCCCACCCAATGGTGGTCTCCTTCCCAAAGCTGCTGACACCTTCTTGAGATGTGCCAGGATTTATCCCCGCAGCTGCAGAGCCCCGCTGGGATATGGAGACCAGCATCCGCGGTTGTCCCTGCAGCCCTCCCCGCTGTGATTTTGCATGCAATGCAGGCTTCAAGATTTATCCATGGGGTTTCCAAAGAGCTGCTCCTGCTCTTTTGCCCTAGGGATGGGTCTGACACGGGAGACCGGAGGCTTGGCTCGACCTCTCCAGACACAGACCCCCTCCCCCAGCCCACTGGGGGTCCCCTGAGCAGTGCCGGCAGCACGGTGCCGGCCGCGTGTGCCAGCAGAGGGAACTCGCACTCCGCCGCTCCGCCAAAATCATGGAGATTATCTCTTTTTTTTTCTGATTCATGTTTCTGAGCAGCTGTGAGCTCAGACGGCGGCATAGGGCGTGGAGTTAGCGTCAGGTATAAATGGTCAACATGGAAAATTTCCAGCACAGCCCTGGACATAAGTCATGTAATATCTCTTACTATAAGGAAACAGGACAAGGAGCCTGAAAAACAGCTTTATCTGGAGCTAAGCCTAGAGGTGTGTCACTCAGAATGCAGCACTGGGTACCTAAAATAATTCTTTTTCATCCATAGCTCTGACACTCACACTGATTTACGGTGGGTAAACGGGAAACGGGAAGAAGAGCTGAAAATACCAACAGAATCAGAGCAAGTTCACCTGGCTGCACTGAGAGATGAAAGGCCGATCTGAACGATGCCCGGCTGGCGGCTATGGGGTTGGCATGTAGGCAAGCGATTTCAGGCAAGCGTTCCCACACGTGTTAGTGGGTTACTGAGAAGGATTATTAGAAATGGTGTTAAACCTGGGGGAAAAAGCTGACCCCGCAGCACAGAAGTGAGTTATTGTATTTGCCCAACCTCAAACAGCACAGCCTGAGCTTGGAGGAGAAAAATGAGAGGGATATGTGGACGAAGTAAACTCAAATTTAAAAAGCAGCCAAGCCAAGCTGAGCAGGGTGCTGGCGAATGTTAATTCTCTGGTGCGACGCGGGATTGTCTCTCCGTGCCCTGCTGAGTATACCCAAGCTCCGGGACACACGGTCTGTCCACCCATGCCACCCGTATGGGCCAATTCCCAGGTTACTGGAGGAGAAAACAAACGTCCCCATCCCTAAACACCGCTTGTCCCTGCTCACAGCACACTCCTCCAGCGCCGCGGGCTGCGATCCCCAGCCAAACTCTCCAGCAGATGGGGACCCCTCGCCCTATTCTCTGCCATTACCCCCCTCCCAAATGCTGGACCAGGCTCACCCCTATGGGCAGCAAGACGCCGATGCCTGGTGCAGCGCTCGCTCCTCTCCCTACACCCGTCCTGCTCTGATAAAGGCCCTGGGCTGACACAGGGGAATTTTTGCCAATACTGATAAAGCAATAAAAACCTGTTAACAGCCCCAGAAGCCCAGCTGGGCTGGGAAAAACAGACTTTCCCTGGGAAAAGGCATCCGCCAGCAGGCATTGAGTGGGGCTGACATGAAAAAAGGACAGTCTCTGGCAGCAGCATCCTCTCCTGGGCCCTGTTATCTGCCTGTAAATCTGCTCCTCCCTGTCCTTGGCTGGCACATCCCAGCTCCGTGCTAGATCCCAGTGCTGCAGGATACCCGCGGGGCTGGAGCAAGGGACTGTCGGCACCAGAGGAACATGCTGTCCTCTCATGCTGGGGCAGGCACTGGCCAAGGCGCCCCGTGCAAGAAAACCCAGCAGGGACACAATCTCACCCACACCTGAGCCAACAACACTGCACCAGTTCAGCCTGCACACCAGCCACCACCAGCCCTTCCTCAGCCCCGTCCCCAGCCAGGGTAGCCAAGGGACCCGTGTGGCATCCTTCTCCTCCATCCTAGGGAATACCCAGTTCCCAAGGCAGAGAAAGCCAAACCCATGCTCTTCTCCTTTATTCCCAGTCCAGCACTCGCTGTTCACACTGCTAGAGCCGGGCTGGGTTTGGGATCCTCCTGCCAACCGGCAGCACCGGCACGAAGTTGCACCGTGCTTCCCAGCCCCGCTCCCAGCTCTCAGAAGCCAGGCTGGAAAACAGTCCTTTAGGGGCTGGGAAGAAATGGAGAAGAAGCTCTTGCTGAAACCGTGCGAGAGAGAACATGCCCGGAGGAAAACCAGGGCAAGAAAATCAGACTGGCAGGCGGCCCTCTCGCCCGGGGCTTGTCTCCCGGTTTGCTCTGCTGCCCTCGCTGCACAAATGCGTCTCTCCCAGGGCAAGTCTAGCCCATCCTTGGCCTCGCCCGGAGAGCAGCAGGCACGCCGGTGCACGGCGCGCGTGGGCGTGCGGACACCCTCCCCGTCCTCCTCCGCACTAAGCTGTTTTGCAGCCCGCTGCGCCCTGCCTCGGCGCTGCACCCGCCTCTCCTCTCCCAGATTAATGCCGTGACATTTTGAAACCTCTCTCAGCTCATTAGGCAGTTGCGTAACGCGCCCGGCACTAACACCATTTAGAGAGCTAACCTAATTAATGGTGCCAGCTGCCAGCGTGTGCCGTGCCGGGGAGGGGACGGGGAGGGTGGGCTTCCTTGCCAATACGGCCACCGAACACCACCCACCTCAGCCAGCTGTCCCCAGAGCAGCCAGGCAGGGTGACACCAGCCCGCTGGCACTACTGAGGACATCCCATTGCCTGGTCAGTGTGGATGGGCATCCCTAAACCCAGGACAACTGCAATACAAAGGGGCTTCACCCTGCAAATAGTGCCTGCTCTGTCCAGGGCTGTGGCAGGGACGCAGTCTCACTGCTGTGGCAAGCATGCAAGGAGGAGATTAGCCACTCATCCCTTACCTTCTCTCATTGCCAAAGAGCCGGGCCACTTCTTCTCTCCCAGGGCTACGGGCCCGGGTTCTCCGCTCTAGCCGCTTCCTCTCCACCTGGAAGGCCTCACGATTACTGATCCTAATGGCCTTGGGAACGTCGGCCAGGGTGGTGTATTGCCGGCTGGCTTTAAAAGAAAGGGGACGCCCCGATTTTTCAGCTCCCCTTCCTACATCTCTGCTGCTGGAGTCCTTGTGCATGGGGCAACTGCTCTTCGAGTCCAAGGAGTTCAGAGAGAAGCTGTGAATCATTCGGTCGCCTGATCGGGTACCTGGGGAAGGAAAGGGCTGGGCATGCTCCTGCGAGGGCGATTTGGGATAACTGTACCTGTTGTTCGGGGTGCTGGGGCTGGGCGGGCTCGGCGGGGGCGGCAGCTGCTGCTCTTCCAGCTTGGAGTCTTGTTTGGTCTTCTCCAAGGAAAAGTACCCGCTCTCCACACGCGTCTTCCGCCCACAGTCTATCCGGTCTCCGTTCATGGAGCTCTCGTCTAAAGGACAGAGAAGTCACCACGTTTGGTTTCAAGTCCAAGCTCTGCTTTTAACAAAACATACCCTGACTCCACCCAGGACAGCGGCAGAAAACGAGAGCAGAGACAATCTGGGCCCCAGCCCCACGCTGTGCCATCTCTTGTACCCTTGCCTTTTCCGCCCTGACCGCCCTTCATGCCAATGGGGATGGTGGAATGGTCTGCAGGGAACAGGGCATGCTGGTCCAACCCTTGGGTTGGGGTTGCACGGATGAAAGACCTAAACCTTCAAACCAAGAAATGGACGGCTGCAGTCACTGCTCTGCACCCCTTTCCATCCCTTTCCTTCCCAGCCCGGCATCGACCACACCTCCATGGGCACAAGGTGATGGACACCTCGCTCCTGGCAGCCAGGACTGGGTGGGAAGCATCCCCTATCCGAGCGGGCAGATAAAGGAAATGGCCGCAGTGAGCGGGACCTGTCCACGGCCCTGGCAGGAAGAGTCCCCAGTCCATATTGTTCCAGGGAGAACAATGCTGTGGCCACGGCGCCTTCCAGGGACTCATCAGGGAGACCAAATGTAAACAGGGCACTGATGCAGGGGACGGAGGAGGAAGCGGTGCTCAGGGCCTGGCAGCCCCGACAGGCGGGCTGAGCGCAGCGTGGCCCCGCGTCCTCCGGGTGCCCAAGGCAGGGATGTGGAAGGGTTAAAAAAGGCATTTTCCCCCTCATTTTGCCCCCAGCACAAGGGCAACAGCTCCCTGCCAGGGCAGGACTTGGCCCCATGCTGTGATTTTCCAGCATGTGATGGAAATTCTTTCCTTCCTGAACTTCATCCCGTAATGCCTCCCTCCAGTCCCCGCAGAGCAGGGAAGAGGTCTGCCTCCCCCGCCTTGCTGGGTCAACCGAACCCATGGAAAACTTTTCCCTGTACGGTGTTTTTTTGCCAGGTCAGTTGCATGAACCGAGTCACCGCAGCATCACACCAGTGCTGGCACCCCTGTCCCTCACCTTCCTTGCTGTCCAGCACAGGATCCTTGAGGGAGCTGGCAGCCCCGGCCTGGCCTTGCACCGGGCTCTGTGCCGGGCTGATGCCGCTGCCTCCGTCCGTTTGGTCTTTGCCCCTCATTTCTTCCTGCCAAAGCGTGGACTTGGTGGCAGGGACCTTCTCCGCACTGGGGATGTTGCTGCTGGTCACGGCCATCTTAGCAGGACCGGGCTCCTAAAGAGAACGGAGAAGACAGCGGGTTTAGAGGGGTTTGTCCCAGCTCCGCACCCAGGGTCCCCATCGGGCTGTCCCCGGAGGTGTGGGTCCCACACGGTGCTACCTACGACACGTGCCATGAAGGGGATGGGGATGCTCAGCCATGTGCCCCTGCCACATTCCCAGGGGGACAAGCTCACAGGTGGAAACCCTGCCCCAGGGCAGCACGGTGGTGGGGATTGGTCAGGACTTCCTCGGCCAAATGGACCATTGCTGCTCTTGCAGCGAGAGAGGAGACATCCCTCGCCGTCCCTCCCTGGGGAGGGCTCCCAAAACCAGCTGCACCTCCCCACACATCCAGCTGGGAAAAGATCCAGAGCAAAGGCGAGCCGACAAATGAAGGAGACCTTTGGCCGGGTGCTGCGGCAGCGGAGGGGCTCGCTGGCTTTGTTTTCGGATAGGAACTGCCCCTCCCAGCATGGCGCGCAGGACGCTGCGGCCACCGACAAGTGACTCTTTGGGAAAAGCTCACTTTGAGCTCGCACAGCTCAGCCCTGAGCAGGGCAAAGCCCCGGCCCTTCCCTGGCATTCAGGGTCCCGTGTGGCTCCACTTACATTCCAGCACATCAGCTCTTCCCAAAAGCTGCCCAGTGCACACGTGGGGCTCTGCACCCGAATTCACATGCAACGCCGCAGACCCGCAGAGAAACAGGTCTGTTGAGTCCTGACTCACGGTGAACCTGGAAACGCTCCCCTCACCTGCGCCAACACCCAGTTTGGGGTGACAGCGCACCCTCTCTAACTGATGCCAATAAACACAGCATCCCCCATTTCCCTCTGCATGTCCCCGGTCCTTCTGCGCATCCCCAGTCCTTCCCTCTGTGGGCTGGCTCACGGGCAGCCGCTGCCTTTCACAAATACAGACCAACATCAGGCTTCTCTCCCGGGTCCCATCTGCCAGGACTGAATTTTCTCAGTGTTATAACTAACGTTTAAAAAAAAAAAAAAAGAAACCAAGCTAAAAGACACGGGATGGAGGAGAAAATTAATTCCCTGCCACTAGCAGCCATGTTGTCTGTCACATCTGGTTTGCTTTGGGCCACTGATAAAAAGAATAAAACCCAACCAGCGCTGTCTTCCTCCCGGGTGCTTCGTCTACCTAACAGGCTGCTTGTCTTAAAAAGGGAATACAACAACGCATTGAGCTTTATGCCATTTTAAAACAATACCCATCATCTTAAATGCTTCTCTAGCTAATGAGGGGCTCTGGAGCCCATCAGATGGCGATGCCATTTTGGTGGCCGCAGCCCGCCCGGGCAGCCCAGGTTCAACGCACGCCCCAGAAGAGGCAGCAGCTCCCACAACTCGTTTAGGGTTTGGCTTTGTTCGCTAGCAGATGTTTTGCTGTTGTCGTATTAAGCTTCTGCATTAGCAGATTATTTTCCTTAAAGCCACCAATAAATCAATGACAATTAACTCCCCTCCAAAGTCTCTGGATTGTGGGAAGTTTCCTGGCTGCTTGTTCCCTTTCCCTGGAGCAGGGGGAATCCAGGAGTGTCGGAGCCAGCAGCCATGGGTTGGGACATGGGCTGTGAAGAGCATCCCCTCTGTCCCCCTCCCACGTCAGCAGAGCCACCGACGGGTTTTAGCCCTGCACCTCCAAATCTGCATTCACAGGGCTGCGCCAGGGGATCTCCCAGGGAGTGGGTCCTGGCTCCATGCGCAGCCACAACAAGCAGCAAATGACCTCAATTTTAAAAAAAAAAAATCCCCTTTGGAAATTTCACTCCAAAGGAATGCGGTGTTGGAGGTAAACGATCCAGAGTTCACAGGCATCCTGCTCGAGGGGATGCTGCTGAGCAGGGGGTTGGACCAGACAATCTCCAAGGGCCCCTCCAACCTCAACCACTCTCTCCTTCATTGATCCGAAAGCTCAAAGCTAATCGCCAGCTCAGGATACATATTTTTATATATTCCTTACACACACCCCCGTATAATTATTTGTGGATGTGTATTTAATTAGACAGAGATACGAGGGCCAAAAAGCGGTCTACAAGCAAGCAGAGAAATTAACTCTTTGCCGCTCAGCGGTATAAACAGTTCCAAAAAGCAGAATATACCAAAATTGGCAAAACCGGCCTCCAGTTGAATTAACTATGTCTGGGCATGCTCTGCTTACCCGAGCCTGCCGCGCCCCTGCGCAAACCCGTCCTGCAACAGAGGGCAGTGCCTCAAATCCCAGATTTCAGCCCCAAATCCTGTCTTGATTTCCCAGGCACAGCAGGAAGGCAAAGGCAGCAAGCCCAGCCTCTCCCGCTGCCTGCATTGCTCAGCCGGAGCACAGCAAAAGCTGCAAGAGAAACCTGCCCCATATCCCCTAAGACTGCAACCTGCTTGCAAAGCAAAGGTGAAAACACCTCTAGGACCGCACCTAACAACTCCTGTCCAAAAATCTGCAGCTGGAGCGATATTCCCAGCTGTGCCTGCATTGCTCCCACCCTGGTGATCTTGCAGGGGGAAGATGCAAAACGATGGGGGGAGCTGAAAATGGCCCTGATGCCCCAGGAGCGCCTGGCTGCAGACAACCTCTGCTGTAGCACAGACATGGAAAAACTACATGGGATGAGAAAAAGCAGAAATATCCATTGGTTTAAGTTTTTTTTTAAATCACAAAGGCGCCCGTCCCTCCCTGAGTGGCTCTCAGACATGATCCGCTGCCAGATTAGCGGGTGGCCGTCTTTAGAAAGAAATCAGGCTTTCTCCACCGACACACGGAAAGCAACCTGAACAGCAGCCAACTTCAGGAGAAGCCATTTCACAGAGGGGGATTTGGTGCTGATTTTCTCCCCAGCATCCTCTCTCCTTCCCTGGGCCAGCTGCCTGCATTGGCAAAATTCGAGACACAGAGTAAAGATGCTTCTTCTGCCTTTGCAGGTTGCTTGTGAGTGCCCGACACAGGGCAGCATCCATCGGGCAGACGGTCCCACGTGGAGGTTGGTTTTGCAAAAGTGAATTTGAGACTTTTTCTGGTGCTACAGGGCCGAGAGCGATGGGGTGGAGAGGGTGGAAGGAGGGTAGGAAGCGGGATGGGGCTTGGGGCAGACCACCCGGCCGCCAGGCTCCATGCACCTGGGGAGCCCGTCCGCCCGCGAGGAGCCAGCATCCTTCCCGCAGCCGCTTCCCTTATTTGGTGCTCAGGAGCTCGCATCCTGTACGGTTTCCAAGAAGTTGCCATGGTGATGAAATGTAACCCAGAATGATGTTTTTCTGGCTCTGCGCCCCTTCTCCTCTCCGCTCCGTCCCCCTCCTGAACCCAGCCTGTATTTAGCGTTGTGCCAGGGATGGGGTGAGCGTCCCTGCCCTGCTGCATCAGCTCGCTGGGGTGCCCCGAATGCGGCAGCCCCCTCCCTGAGGCTGGAGGACAGGCAACTCGTAACACACCTGCTCTTGGCCATGGAGGGAGGAGGCATCTTCCCTAGAGCATCACCAAAGCCAGTCCTTGAGGGGCTGTGATGACCCCAGCCCTTGGCAGGGGGTGGCTCAGACCTCCAGCTTGGTGTGCAAAAAAGCATCATCTTCCCCCTAATTTTTTTTCCTATTGTCCAGAAGCTCTTTATCCAGTGGAGCGGTGGAAACTTGATTGAAATAAACGCCATATAAAACCCACCCACGGCCCAGTTAGGACCATCCTGGGGACTTCATTGGAGGGGACCTGAAAAGCGGGACTCAAGGGAGCCCCGATGCTGTTTTCAGTCCCCCAGTGCCGCAGCCTGGCTCGGCCACAGGAGCCCTCCCAGCAGGACGCGCGCCCGGAGGTCAGACAGCCTCAGGGACACGGCTGTTCTCAGCCCCGACGAGGGACGAGAGTGGCCTCGGGGTCACGTTCCCCATCTGTGGGATTCTCCCCCACTCCGGCCACGTGGGAGCCCGGCAGGAACGAGTGAGTCACGGCTGGCCCCGCTTTTTACCATTTATAGTCAAAGTGAGCACGAAGCCACTGCTGGGTCCCTGGAGAGCCCGGCTCCGGCCCCCGGAGCTCCCAGCCTGGCCCTGGCCTTTAGTATTTTCCTTTCATTCCCATTATCTCTGGGGTCATCTCAGAGGGGGTAACCGGAGCCCAATGGAATTTCATCCTGTTTCTACCGAAACGGCCCGTGAACGGCCAGCACCTCTCCCTGGTCCCCCAGGGGGACCACACGGCTCTGTGGCCACAGGGTGCGCAGGGCCAATGCCACAAGACAGCGCCCAGGGGGGCAAAAAGTGGCCCCAAAGCAGCCAGAATAACAGCAGCAGCAGCGTGTGACCCTGGGAAGTGATGACCAGGAATTAATTCACGCTGTCCTGCTGCCCTGGCTCGCCCCATCCCTCACCCTCCGGCGCAGGCAGCATCAGGGGGCCAGCAACCGGCTGGTTTGGGGGGATCTTTTCCCGGGAGGAGAGCAATGCCGTGGCCCTGAGAGGGAGGCAAGGGATCGGGCAACAGTGGGTGCCCCCCTGGGGTTACCTGGGGAGTCGGGGGCTCCACCTTCCTCTTCTTCTTCTGATTCTGCTTGTTTGTCCTCGGATAGACTATCAGCATCTCCAGCCACCTGCAGGCAGAGAAAGCAAAAGGTGAGGTCTGTGCCGAAGGGCAGCGGGCAGGGATGGGAGTAACACACGCACTCAACCGTGGGCTGTAACGAGGCTTCTCACAGGCTGTGGACCCCAAAGCTGTTTCCCCACAATGGGTGGCTCTGACCATACTGCCAAGGGAGATGCTGCCTCATCCCGTCCCTCACACAGGCTGCCTGCAAGCTCCAGAGACAGAGCACCCGCATTTCACCCCTAACCCCAGCCTTGCCCGGTTTGTAACTTGGCCATAAGCACAACCCTGAGCTGGAGCTAGGCACATGGAGCTTCTCCAACCTGGTCAGGGTCAACATGGTAAACAGCACCCAGAAATCATCCCAACCAGCTCCTGGGGGAAAAACGAGGCAGGACAGGAGGGGAGGAGGGATGACCCCAGGGTGCTTTGACTCAAGCCTTGCTCACTGCAAGAGTGAGTCCATGGCCAAGGCTGACATGGAACAGGGATTCAAGGATCCTGAAAGACAGCCGAGAGGGACAGAGCCTCCGACAGGACCTTCCCCCTTCAGCGATGCCAACACTGCACACAAAGCGCTTTTGTCCAAGAAAGAGCAGCGTGAACTTGGCATTGAGAAGTCCACCCGCTGCACAAGTCGCTTGTTTGGGGGACCCTCCTGTGCTCTCCCACCGCAGCCTGACGACCTGCCCCTGCATCTCTGTGATCTCCATAGGGATCCATGCATCGCTGGGAAACATTCCTGCTTCAGATGTCCCTGCTTCCCTCTCCTGTTCCCCCCACTTCACACGCTGCTGCTGTAAAGCGTTTTGAGATGACCACATCAAGTAGGTTTTGGTTAAGCAATAAATGCCAGAAGCATGCAACAAACGTAAAACAAATTCTCCCCCGGCCGGCGAAATCTTCCTGTCGTGCCGCAACTGCAAATGAAACCCGCCTGGCTCGGACCCAGAGTGGGACTGTTTCGGGATGATTAATGCTTGCAGTCAGGAGCAAATGCACTGCTTCAAAATCCAGCGCCAGGCCAATGAACAATAAATCAGCCCCACCTTGCTCTGCAATGCCTCTCCCTCCTGCGTGGCGGGCAGGACCAGCAATAAAAGGCTGAGCTGCGAACCGGAGCGTGGGGAGAGGGAGAAGAGAGCAGGGCATGGGGGGTTGGCCGTGTTTTGGGGCGTAGCCATTGCTCCTGCCTTGGCTGGAAGAGAAGAGGCAGCTCCCCCCGCCACAATTCCCCCGTGCCTCTGCACCCCAGCTCCGTAGTCGCTGTGTCCCCACCGCTGCAAACGGGGCCAGAGGGGTGGCTGTGCTGCCACGGGACAGGTCTGATGGTCCCAGGCGGTGCACGGAGCGGGAATCACCCCCGCTCATGTGTCTTGGTAGAACAGGGAAATTTCAAGCCATGAAAACATGTTTCTGATCAAAATCCTAAGCTCTTGGTAGAAAAATGCCTACTTGAACCAATATTTACCAAAATAACTAAGTCACAACCAAAGAAAATGTTTGGAAATAGAAGTCATCTCAAAAAAAGCCGCTGCCAGGGCTCGGGCAAGCAGGAGATGCCATGCCTCGGGAAGAGTGGGAAAGAGCGAGCGCTTCATCCCTTCAACTTTCTGCCTAGTTTCACATGTCACCAAATTCTTGGAGGGAGGCACCGAGCTCCAGACATCCCACGTGGGAAATGCTCGCAGGTGAGCAGCAGCACCGTCTCAGTCCATCGCTGCGTGCCGGCAGCTCGGCACCCCCACAGCTCCGCACCCTCACCAGCGCCAGCTTCAACCCAAGCCGGCATGTGAGCGATGGACGAGGATGTTTCTAGGTCACCATCCAACACCTGGAGTTGGGAAAACTACCGCGATTTGCTCATTTTAGTGGTCTAATCTTCAGCGTTGCTGAGCAACTGCATCCCAGCGGCAGGCGCTTCTATGAGCGATGGTATTTTAATCGTCCTCGGGGGTCAGATGCTCCACTGGGACCAGGGGGATGGGCTGCATCCCCCCCTCTGCCTGCCTGCCCGCAGGGAGTGAGCGGGGCGAGCTGGGCACTGCGAAGGTGAGTCCAAAATGGGATGGGGTAAATGCAGAGCGGGCAGCCCCAGGAAGCAGTGTCCACCCAGGGACGGACGAGAACCAGAGGGTGTATGAGGTCTGGGCTCAGACACACCAGCCCAGGGACTATGGGACCTGCCACTGGTGTGGGGACTTGTGCCAGCGAGCTGCGTGCCCCATCGGATGCTGTCCTAAAAGCATCGTGGGGTCACCCCAGCATCCGTCAGCTTCAGCCTTGTCCTGGTGTTCACTCTGCAGCCAAGCTTCTTCCCCCAGCCTGCTTTCTGCTGGGGCTGAAGCTGCCACAGCCAGCCCAGGAGCACCCTGGCATCAGATGCACCCTCTGAGCATCCCACAACGCTCCAGTGTAGCTCAGCTCGCTCCCGGGGGTAAACGCCGCTGGGAGTGTTGTTCTGCAGCGGGGTGCAGGGCATTGCCCAACGGCAGACAACAAAACTGACTTGAAAACGGTGCCCTTCGTAAGTAACAAGTGACTCAGGAGCACCTCAGCTCCGGGGCCTGGACAACACCCCTGGCAGAGGCTGAGCTTCCTTGAGCACTGGCTCTGAAACGTGGCCGGCATGTTGGGAAGCCTCAGGCTCCAGCCGAGCACGCGTAATAGGCACAGAGGAAGGACTTCAATCACCGACAGCCACACTGGTGTCTGCTGAAGTCAGTGCTCATGCTCACAGCGTAAATCTGGTGGCTCTGGGGGTGCTCGGGCCCCAGCTCTGCTGCAGAGCACCAGGCAATGGCAGGGGTCCGCCAGGCAGGGGAGCAGGGAAGGGGAAAGAAACCCTGTCCTTGCCAAAAAGATGGAAAGAATGGAGCTGACCATGAGACAGCAGCTACACCCAGCCCCCCAGGACTGTCCCTGCAGCAGCTGCGATTGTCACTTGGGGATCAGCCTGGGTACGCACTGCTGCAGCACCTGGCCTTGGGCAAGGTCCTCCCCACCCTCCTCTTCCTCCCAGCCAAGGGAAGAGCCCTGCGGTGGCTTGGCCCAGGACCTGCACTCACCCGCTGATGATCTCCTTGTTCTCAGCCCGGATGAAGTGCTCTTTCTCCGGCGTCAGGATGCACAAGGAGAATTTCTGCCCTGTCCGGCTCTCCCCATCCACCACATCCGTGCACTGGTTCATGTTGATGGTGCCCTGCGGGAGCGTTGTTGGCTGCAAAGGGAAGGAGAAAGGAGTAACCTTTAAGGAGAGAAGAGCAGATGAGTGCAGAGTTATGCCCTAAAACCTTTCCTGGTGGATACCAGGATCCTACACGCCAAGGTGCTCTGCCCACAAGTCCCCAGACCCATCCGTGTGCTGTGCCAGCAGACAGCAAAGCCCTGTGCCACACATCTGGGGACACAGACCAGCAGGCACGACTCCTGCCAGCCCAGTCCAGCCCACTGCTGCCAGCAAGACACTTCTCCTACGCCGAATGCCCAGGGAAGGATGGCTGCCCCGCTGCAGCGTGGGGACACCAAGGCAAGGCACCGAGCTGGCGTTGGGTTTGCAGCTGCAAACCGTCTGGGGTGGTGGGGTGGCATCTGGGGACAGGGAGTGGCAAAGGCCTCACAGCCCTCATCACAGGGGCCAGACAGGCAGACATACATGCCAAGTTTTTCACATTAAAGTTAATAAAAGGCGGAGTTTGCCAGGGAGGGAGCGCAGCATGGAAGGGATCTTGTTTGTCTGACAGGCTTTGCCAACACAGTGTCACCCCCCAGCCCCCTTGCTCCAAGCAGACACAGAGGAGTGGGACAGGCAGTGGCCCCCCAGGCCCGAGGAGATGTGGAGGGACCCAGAGGGATGTCAGCGCTGACGAGAGCTGACAGGTCCATCTGGAGCGGCGCCGGCTCATCCGATTACAGCGCGGCCACCCGCTCCCGGTGCATGGTGCCTGCAGCCCTCCCTCCGCGAGCAGTGATGCCATGTCTCCCCCATCCCCAGCCTGCCTGTGCCCCACCAGGCTCAGTGACACTGGAGTCTCCCCAGCATCCCAGTGCGAACCTGCACCTGGGGCATAAATGACTGGGTGGAGGGACCCCACCAAGCTGCCAACAGCATCAAAGGAGCACCCAAAGCAGCCCACGGCCACCTCCTCACCCTGCCAAACCCTCCTTGTGCCCTCCAGATGGCCAGGCCAATGGGGAATTGGATTTTTGGCAGATGCTGTTAAGGTTTTTACCATGGAAACCAGCTCCCCTGCCAATAAAACCCCTCCAAAAGCAGCCTGCACCATGCAAAGAAGGGGTGACTAAGGAGAGCTTGATGGTCCCAGCCTGTGACCCCAGGAAATTCAGATCAGTCCCCTAAGACCCCCAGTTTACCCATCTGCGGCCATGGGAAATAGCCCCCTTCCCCAGGAAAAGGGCTTTGCCTGTTGCTGTGTCCCCGGGTGGGAGCATCCTATGACAGCCCGGGGGTGGCATGGAGCCATCACAGGTGCTGCAGCATCGGTGCCCAGCACAGGCACACAAATGGGACCAGTCGTACATCAGGGACACCAAAACCTCCTCCTTTCCTTTGTGGAAACCAGCATCAGCATCCGCAGACCCCATGGGACGGAGGGAGGGAAAGCAAAGCCGAATTCAGACCCCCGGCACGTCACACACACAACCGCCCGCCCTGCACCGCAGCGGGTAGTCGGCTCTTGAGAGGATTTTTTTGTCTTAGACAACAAAAATAAAACTCCGCTTTTCCGGGAGCTATAAAAACCCAACAGAAAAACTTTCTCCTGCTCCAAGTGGAGTCTTAAAAACGTTTTTGTCTCACTGGCCTTCGGCACAGCAAAGGCCTCCAGCACTGTAAGGTCTGGGACCGACCTCCTTCCCCACCCAGAGCATTTTTGCACCAGGGAACGCATCCAGGATGGGGAAAAAAGAGGACGAGGGCAGCTCCAGGAGGGAGCCCCAGTCCCTCACGGGGACCCTGGGCCACTTGGTCCCTCTTGCCACAGGCACCCCTCGACTCCCGGGGAGGCCCCGCAGGGATTTGGCAGGGAGCTGGCAGAAGAGGAGAGGAGAAGACAGACGGCTCCCTGCAGAACCCGCCTGCCCTCCTCTCTCTCTAACCCCACGGCAGCGTTCAGGGCGGCTTCCCCAGCTGCTCACATCCAGCCCCGACACAAGCGCATCCGGAGCGGAGGAGCCGGCTGGGGCCCCCCCACCGCCGGGCTGCCCCTGTGAAGTGGTTTTGCCACGCACTCTTCCTTGCCAGGGTGAATGCTGGCATCTCGCACAGCCCGACACGTGGGTCCCCGTCCACCAGCACATCTCTGAGCTGGGACACCAGGAGAGGGGCTGCCAGCAAAGCTAGGACTGTCCTCCTTGCCCCTGCGAAGGGGGACAGGACGGGCACCAGGGACGATCCCTCCACCCCACGGCAGCCCCCCTGCCCCCTGACTACCTCTCGGGAGCAGATGAAACCTGACAGACCAGCAGCCTCGTTCGCTCGGGATGTAAATTCCTTTACACCATTTATTTCCTTCCTTGGAGGCAAAGCAGGCACTTTTGAAGCAAAGCGAAATGCAAATGGTGCCGGGTCAAAACGCACATGCACAAACTCCATGGAGGAAAAGGACGGGGCTCGGGCAGCACTGCACCCCAGGAACACTTCGGAACCGGCTGGGCATCCCCGGCCCAGGAGCTGGCAATGGCACATGGCTGCTCTCCCCAGGAACCAGGAGAACAGGGACAGCCCTCATGTGCCGAAGCTGCGGGGCGGTGGTGTGGGAGCAGGGGAGATGGGAAAGGCTCTGCAGCAGGGGACGAGGACAGAAGGACCCCTTCCCCACCTCTGAATGCTCGTTTCTGCGCTGGGGGGTTTCTCAGGGCTGGGGATCCCTGGGGAAGGAGGAGCAGAGCTGGTCCCCAGGCTGGTCCCAGGGCAGGTGAGGACTGCGTGGCTACAGCATATGGAAGGGAATGCATAAATGCAAAAGCAGGGAGGTGTTACATGGCAGAGACACCAAAACAATGACAAGGCTGGGACTTCAACCAGCCCTTTAAAGAGCAGATGCTTTGATACAAGGTCGAACCCAGCGTCAGACCCCGGGGCCACGGGGAGGCTTTGAGTTCAGGTGAGGCAGGAGCGGATGCTCAGGCTCAGCTCTGGCTCCAGCTGCTGGCTTCTGCCGGCCCCTGCCTCGGGGACAGCCCTGTCCCCAGGCGCTGGCCCTGCCTTTGCCATTTCCCATGCTGTGGTCACTGAGGTGGACCATGCAGCTACACCACAACTGGATCTGGTGCCTGGGTGTGGAAGCACAAGAGCGTGCAGCAGCAGAGGAGACACCATTACGGGCACCATCATGAGCAGCAGCCCTCCTCGGTGCCACCAGCCACCTCTGGTCGCTCACCACGTGCCAGCACAGGGAAGGCAGCACCCGCATGATATGAGCAACAACAGCTCTCCACGCTGCCAGTATGAGCAGAGGAACTGCAGCCAAGAAACAATCGCGTTGCTGTTTCCCTCTGCTATGACAGATCCGTATTTACACACACACACGTGCTTGCAGCGTCCCCCTCCATACTACACAAAGCCTATAGTACGCTCTCCTCCTCCTCTCCCCTCCCGGGTGCCCAGGGCGCAAGTCACACCATGCTCTCCAAATCCACAATCCCAGCAGCCTCCAGACAAGATGCAGGGACCTTTAGGTGGATGCTCTTAGGATGCAGAGCCCAGCAACTGCAGCATCCCCTACCTCAGACAGTGGGAAGGAGGGAAAGAAACAATGGGGACCTCTTACAAGCCCAACGGAAGAAATCCCAAGCGGAGCATCACTAGGGAAACCCAGGTGCTGTGGCAGGAGGATGCTCTGTGGGCAATCAACTCCCCGGCGCAGAGGCCGATGCTGTAAGTCAACTGTGTTTATCTGCACAAGACTCTCATTTCCATAAGGTTTTGCAGGGCTGAGGTAAAAATATAGCATTATTTAGATTCAAAAATTTCCTAATTTTCTCCAAGTATATTTCCCCATCATTTCTAACACGTGTGCATTGTAGGAGCTGGATCCAAAATACAACAGAGCTTCACTCAGCAACTACACAAAATGTTCTCTGAGCAGGTAACCCCGCGGTCAAGCTCCCGAGGAGCGGCTCTGCCATGGCCTTGGTGGGACACGGCCAATGCCCACGCCGTTCTCCGGGGCTATTACACAACGTGGGTTGATGAAATCTGGAACACAACCTTCAAAGAAAGGCAATGGGGCAGGGGGAGGAGGAAGCCAAACAAAAGGGACATTTTACTTTCTGCCAAGAACCAGGAGAGGAAGAAAAAAAAAAAAAAAAACCAAAAAACAAACCACAACCATTTGTCTATCTCGCATGGCGGGCTGGTTGCCTTGGCACCGGGGCCCGGCTGTCCCCCGGGGAGAGATCGTGGCTCTGCCGTCCCGCTCCGCCGTGGCGCTGCATGGGAAGGGCTCGGGCTCCGGCTGGCTCTGCCCTGGCTCCCAGTACCAGAGCAGCAGCGAGCTTGCGGCGCCTGGGGAAGAGACATCCACGCTGCCTCCATAAATGCTTCTTGACAAATGTTAAATTCTCCCAGCTAAAATATTCATGAGGGCGGCTGCCGACGAGCGCGCTGCTGCTCATTCGCAGCACTCTCGAGCACTCGGCAAAGGCAGCTGCCGTGTTTGCTAAAAGCTCCCCCCCATCCCCGGTGCCCGGGCTCGGCTGATTGCGGTGCTCGAGATGGGATGCAAGCGGGATCGTGGCTGGGCTGCGGCGTGGGAGGGAGGAAGCCCTTCAGAACACTGGAGCACCTCTGCTACACGGACAGGCTGAGAGAGTTGGGGCTGTTCAGCCTGGAGAAGAGGAGACTCCGGAGAGCCCTTATAGCAGCCTTCCAGTACCTAAAGGGGGCCTGCAAGAAAGCTGCAGAGGGAGTCTTTATGAGGGAGTGTAGCGATAGGATGAGGGGTAACAGTTTTAAATTGAAAGAGGGAAGATTTAGATTAGATGTCAGGAAGAAATTCTTTGCTGTGAGGGCGGTGAGCCCCTGGCCCAGGTTGCCCAGAGAAGCTGTGGCTGCCCCATCCCTGGAGGGGTTCAAGGCCAGGTTGGACGGGGCTTGGAGCAACCTGGTCTGGTGGGAGACGCCCCTGCCCAGGGCAGGGGGTTGGAACTGGATCGTCTTTAAGGTCCCTTCCAACCCAAACCATTCTATGATTCTTTAAAACTCCGCTGCCCCATCGACACGGGCACATCAGAGCAACATGGTGACAGCCATGCCTTGGGCAAGGGCAGCAACACGGCTTGGACAGGCAGCTCCCGGCACCAGCACGGCACAGGGAGCCCACATCAGCACCACATCCACAATTCCCACCCAGAGGACATCAGCAAGAAAGCACCAACTCCTTGAAAAGTCACTGGGAGCTCCCTTTTCAGCCGTGTGAGGCTATTCACTGCCTCCCTAAATCCCACTGGGGATGCACTGTGCACGCACTGGGGCTGGCTCTGCCAGTGGGCTCGGCCGGGTGCCGCTGCCAGTGGAGTGGCCACAGTGTGCCCCAAGCTGCCCAGGCACCGGGCAAGAGGCGCTGGCACAGCAGCAGGGCTTTAATGAGCATTTTAGGCTTCCTGCCACTAGACCCAAGGCTATCGATATAGCCACAACGCGACCAGAGCTCTGCGGCGGGTAGATTTTATTACACTTACAGATCGTCTAACAGGCTGAGCATCCTCAATTTATTAAATTAGACAAAGGCCCTTGAAAACAACCTCTGCGGGCTCTGCAAAAGGATGGACTGGAGCAGTCACCCATCAAAGGGGAGCAGAAGGTTGTGCTCCTCCATCCCACACCTCCCCACAAGTAGGAGCGCTCCCCGATCCTCGCCATCCCCACGGCAGCTCTCTGCTCTCCTTGTGCCATCCGAGCAGGAGGCAGATATCTCTTCTTGGCCACCTGAGCACACCTTTCCTACCTGCAGCCTTCCCGTATCAGCAGCTACTGCTCAGTGAAGCCACTGAGAAACCTCCAGCTTGCTCAGGCAGCGCACCAGGGAATAGAAAAGCAAGTTTTTACCATGAGCAAAGGAGTGCAATGGAGGTATCAAGCAACACGTGTCCCCCTGCATCTCTGCATGCACACCTCGTGCCCCTGTGCCAGAAAGAGGGGAAGATGCCCCCAAATCTCACTGCTGTCTGGACTCTCCAGCCAGCCAGAAGCCATCGCCTCCTTTCACAGGTGGAGGCACAAGCAGAGCTCTGCAGATGTGGCCTTGGCACATGCCAAGGTGGCTCTGCACCAGGAGCAAAGCAGCTCACGGTGCCACCAGCAGCTTGTAGAGCCCTCCCAAGCCTCTGCCAGGAGATAAAACAACATCAGCTCCACTTTCGCCAGGGGGAAGGAATTTTCTTCCCGGGGAGCAGTTTGGGGAGGGGGCAAAGCGCATGGGTTGGGCAGGAAAGTTCAGCCAGGGGCTGCTTTTAAGTGGAGTCGGTGTTTACGTCCACAGACAGCGAGTCTAAACACTGAGCGAGGCGGCGAGCTGGCCGCGAGCTTCCTGCGAACTGGCCGCGAGCTGCTTGCGAACCGGCAGCGAGCACCCTTGGGTTCCTCTCCCACCCAGTGCCACCTCAGCGAGGCACGGGCAGCACCCATCCCGAGGGTCCCCAGGTGGCAAGTGTGGGGCCATGCATCCCATCTGCAGCCCTGTCCCCATGGGTGCCCATGTTGGGAGAGCACGCTGGAGCGGAGGGAGCTGGGCCGGGGCTGCGCGGGAGGTTGGAGCCAGCTCGTCTTGGCCATATATGGCGATTTTCGCGCCGCTCTTGCAGCTCCCAGCTGCTCCCCACCCCAAAGCGGGGTCGGGAGCTGGCAGCCAGCGCCTAGCCTGCCTCCTTCCTGTTAACCTCTTTCCTGCTGAAGGGCCTCCAAGGGGTCCATGCACGATGGGGACGGCCGTATCCTGTCCTGACACAACCACCCGCACCAGGCAGGGAGGGTCAGCAAACCTGGTGGTGGTCACCAAGTGGATGCAACCTCCCTCGGCGCTGGGCTCCAACCCTACGGGTCCTCGGCAGCATCCCCAAATCCAGGGAGCCCTTTGGGGGAGCCTGCACCCATGTATGCACACACTCCACGTCCAACGCTGCTGGAGGGGAAGAAGGACAGAAGATGCAAAGAACATCGGCACTGTGATGGGAACAAGAGCCAGGTCCTACTGCGATGGGGGTTGAGGGGCCACCCTAAGCAGCCATCTCAGCTCTTTGGGGACCAAAGCAAAAGCCCAGCATTGCACGGGCACTTGCCAGCCCTGCTCTGCTGAAGTCACCATCTCACATCCCTGCAAACCCAAGAGTTATTCTTCCCTCTTGCCCTCCGGGATTTAAATGCATTTAAAATGCAAAATGTCCTCCTCCCCTCCTAGGAGAGGGGTGGGAAAAATACATGATAACGGATCCGACCCCATCTGCTCGCAGCTGCCAGCGTGGCACCCTCCCCGCTCCCCGACGCGTAGGCACAACAGCTACCCAGCCAAAGGGGAAGTAAATATCTGCAGCGTTCGAGCGAGTTGTCATGGTAATCAGCCCAACGGCAAAAGCCTGGTGAGACCAAGCACCAGGATGGTACACACAGGACTGGAGCTTGGTGCAGGGACCATGGCGGGTTAGTTGCCTGGATAGGGAAATGCAGTCGTTTGGGGGTGGAAAGGAAAGGTGGGCTTCATTTGCATCTTGATATTTTAATTTTAAATTGCACAGTTCCAAATTGGCCTTGTCAACTTTATTCTCCACCCCCTCGGTGTAGGAGACAAGTCCCAGGTGGTCCCTGCACCGCGCGCTGCCAGGCACACGCGTGCAGGCGCTCACCACCACCGCTGTGCACGCTAGCTCCACCTCCCTCCCCAGGAGCAAAAGGGCTTCACCAAAAAATCAGAAACCACGTCCCCAGAGCAGGACTCACAAGGTCACCCGCACACAGAGATGATCATAGACACGGTGATGCTAATTTTGGAGACAGCTCAGGAGGTGGAAAGCATGGATCGAGGCAGGATGATCTCCACCCATGTTGGCCAGCCAACCAAGCCATGTTCAGCCGCAGACGGACCTGGATTTCTGCTTCATGTGGGTGAGGGAAACAGCTCAAGCATCTACCTGGACATCGTCTGTGCCAGAGAGCTGAGGCTGAACTGGGGCAGGCTCTGCCCAGTGGCCCAGGCTGGCTCCGCTAACCACTCACACCAGGGCTGAGGCTGCTGCACTGACTCTCCAGAGACCTTTCGCTTTTGAGACTGGAGTTGGGTAGAAAAACTGGTGAGAGGGACAATGCCCTTGCTCAGGATCCTTACGGCAGCTGCAAAAAGGCATGGAAGACATTTAAGTGAAAAGGGCTTCGCACCTTGGGAAAAACCTTAGGAAATGAACCCAGGGAAAAGCTCCCTTGCCGCTCAATTTTGGAGCAAGTCTTCTTGCAAAGTGGGAAAATAACTGCAGTTGATGTGGGCTTCAATGTTATTTGCTGCTGGAATGACTCCCAGGGTCTTCTGTTCAGCACTGCTCTGACCTAGGGGCAACTCCCACCACAGCCAAGAGCCACCCGAGGTGCCACCACCCTTGCAGCATGGAGGTGTGCTGCAGAGCACACAGAAACTGAGCACTGGCTGAGACGTATGAGGCCATCCCACTGCATGTGGCACCCAAAATCAGACCGTGTGGAGAAACTCAGGAAGATCCAGACTAGAAATGTGGGAGGAGAGAAGGGGCTGTGGAGGGAGCTGCTGCTTCTGTCTTCTCTGAACCATCAAGGATGGGCAAGGTAAGAGTCATTCAAGGAAAGCAGTAAACTAAATCCATCAAGGCCCTGCACCTCCCTAAGTGAATCCATCTCCCCTCCAGCCTAGAAGGGAATAAGGGACGGGTCTCCTGGTCTCCAACCATCCTACAATCTCTCCTACAAACGCACCCGAGCAGAGGAATCAGAGCAAACACACAGCAACAGACCGAGTCATCAACACCTTTACAGTCATGTGAAGGCACCTCCGACAGCCGTCGTCTTGAGCTCTGGATAATTTAAGCCCTGCATTACGCCGGCTCAGGAAGCACACTGAAGTGCACACAGAGCAAGGTGAAAAATGGCAAGTGCTTCCCACAATAAGAGTAAATAAAATGGCAGGACATTTCCTGGTGTCTCAGTAGAAGACAAAGAAAAGAAAAAACTTTCAGTTCCACATGAACTAGAAATTTTCATTTTTTTTTTTTCACCAAAGCACAAAAATAAAAGAAGGAAAGCATCACCTCGCAATGGACAAAGTCAGCAGAAGCCTCTCGGCAAAGCTCTGCTGAAAACTCTCACATGACACAGGGTTAGACCCACTCAAGCCCACTCCATCCAACCATCTGACCCACCACTGTACCACAGGGCCACGGCTGCGGTTTTTCCCCGGTTTGGCTTCTTTTTGGGCTCAGCTGAACTGAAGATTTCCCCGGCAGATTTTGCTTTATAGTGCATAAAGGCGATTCGCTTGTGGTCAACACTCTTCCCACCCCATCGTGCATACACAGGTCCCCCTGTGCCCACCTGCTCTCCCTTCTGCAGGGAAACAGTGGGCTCCCGTCTGGCTGCAGCAAAGCAGATGCCAGTTACGTCCCACACTACGTATCTCCTGCGGGAATCATGCATTTCAGCGCTGCCACTGTGGTGGGTTTTCCCCCAAGCCCCCACTTTCACCCCGAGGACTGTCAATACAACATCTTGCACTGCACACCACTGCTCAACAACTGCAAACGAAGTGAGGACAGCCCTAGGGATTGGCAGTACCAGATCCGCCGGAGGCTCGGGCAATTCCCACGGGCGCAGATGCTTCAGTGGAAGTTCTTGAATCCGGCCAAATTAGCCTGGAAATCTCATTATTCCCCAGCACTGCTCTTACGAGCTTTGCAGAGCTTCCTGCCAGGCTGGGAATACCATGCGGACAGGCTCCCAGGGTGCTCGGGGGTCTGCAGCTGGAGGTGAGAGGGACAACACAAGTAGAAGAGGTTGGGTTGGGTTGGCCAAGCAAGCAGCAGCCACATCCTGCACCCCACGCCTCACCCCTCTAGAAAGCCCCATACCTGCTCTGCTCTGTGTTGCTCCCAGCAGCTTCCAGACAAGCTTGGACTCTGCAGACCTTCCCAAAAGCCAAGGTGGCAGGTGGAGAGCATTTTCCAACCTTTGACTGTTGGCCGTCCCACCGAATGGCACAAAATGGGAGGCTTTTTGGCCAAGAAAGGCAGTTCCAAGAGGATAAGCTCCCAACAGGCACACATAGCTGTTGTGGGACAAGGAGACCACCCGGCAACAACTCGAGCTGGGCTTTGCTGCCACGTGCAAGGCGCGGTGGAGGTGCTGATGCACAGTAAAGAGCCATCCTGGCCGGGCCGGCACCACTGGGTTCAAAGGCAAGAGGCACCCAGGGGGAAAAGTGCTTTGAGCGCCTGCCACAGACAGGGACAAAGGCTGGGCATAACACAGCAGGCTGCCAGAGCCGTCCCCGTGTCCCGGGGGAGCAGCATTTTCTCCCTAAACCTGCTGCTCCCATCTGGCTCCTGCACTTGCAGTGGAGTTCAGGGAGAAGAGCGAGTTCATGGCCGTGAGCTGCTCCCAGGAGCACTCCCTGCAATCTCCTTTGGGAGCAGCCATTCAGCCCCAGCGGAGAGGAGCAATCTGGGGCTAGTGCACAGAGGACGTTCCTCCATCCCCCATGCCTGGTACGACAGACTTCACCCCCCAGCATCGGCCTGTGCGTGGCATTAACGGCCCGTGCAAGCCAAACATCCCCTTCCTCCACACATCTGCTCCATCCATAATCCTCGCCGTCCCTCCCCTAATGGGAAAGCAGCCAGAAAAGCGAACCAAAACCCTAATTATATCCCAGTAGCTTCCCAGAGCCCTGGCGATCCACTGTGACTTTATCGATGCGGTTGCAGCAGGGCTGATGAAACGAGGAGAAAAGGGCCAAGGCTGGGTGTGCTCCAAAAACCCACCCTTTCTCCTCAGCCGCAGCATCACAACGGGTGGAAATCCCATGAAAGCTCCGGGTGCTGCCGGGATGTGTCTAAAACCAACCTGTGCTCCTGTCCCCTCCGCCTCCTCTTGCCAGGGACCTTGTCATCGATGTCAAAGGAAACACTGCAAGCATCACTGTATGGGGACTGAGAGGAGAGCGGTGACAATCATGGGCTGCAGCAAGAGAGCAGCCCACGGCCTTGCTGCGGGTCCCCAGGGCACTGTTGGGCCATAAAATCATGGAGAGCCACAACTATGGCACCCAGAGTCACAGCACGTATGGCACGGGGTGTGCAAGAGCAGGGACCCTTGGGATCGCATCCCCACAGCAAGGGGTGCGATGGTAGCAGAGACATGGCATGGCTCTGGGGTGCATGTCAGGAAAACACAGACCCACAGAATGGTTCAGGTTGGAAGCGATCCTAAAGATCATTGAGTTCCAACCCCCCTGCCATGGGCTGGGACACCTCCCACCAGACCAGGTTGCTCAAACCTGGCCTTGAACACCTCCATGGATGGGGGAGCCACAGCTTCTCTGGGCAACCTGGGCCGGTATCTCACCACCCTTATAGTGAAGAATTTCTTCCTAATATCTAATCTAAATCTACCCTCTTCCAGTTTGAAGCCGTTACCATTCGTCCTATCGCTACATGCCCTTGTAAAAAGTCCCTCTCCAGTTTTCTTGTAGGCGCCCTTCAGATACTGGAAAGCTGCTCTAAGGTCTCCCCGGAGCCTTCTCTCCTCCAGGCTGAACAACCCCAACTCTCTCAGCCTGTCTTCATAGGAGAGATGCTCTAACCCTCTGACCATCTCCGTGGCCTCCTCTGGACCCCACATGGGGAAAAATACCCTTTGTGGTAGGTGGGAGCCTTCCCCAGCTCCTCGCAGTCCCCGGAGCAGCCCAAGCCCCGCAGGCAGCACCTCTGCCCCAGGGACCTGCTCTCCCTTCAAAGCAGAAGAGGTGGCAGAGGAGCCGTGCTGCCCGCGGCGGGTGGCAGGGTACAAGCCATGTTAATATACACAGACAAATCAGCTCCTGGATCCTGCGGGAAGGAGGTGAAGGGTAACACCGAGTCGCTGCGCACGTGATTTACCTATGGTAATTTTAACTTGCAGCAAGACTGAGTGGCTGTTTTCTCTCGTTGCCTGCTTGCAGTCAGACTTCAGTGACTGCAGGGAAAGGTCTCTTCCACGGCTTTTGAAGGACAGGGCAAAACAAAAAGGTGTTAAAAAATACCTATTAGCAAAAACATATTCACACGCTGTTACCTGTGCTGGCACGTATTTTGCTGGCATTTTTTTTCTACCTTATATACCTTGCAGCCCACGATAACTCAATGAGCAAGACCAATAATAAAACCTGCCTGGGAAATCTCATTTTTCACCAGAAATGCCTCAAGACAGCATGGACAAAAGGTGAAAGACTTCTACAAAAACCCTGCACTCAGTAGCCCTCAGAAAAGCCGTTTACAAAAACACACTGAAGACCTCGGCTTGTCTCCACGCAAGTTTTAACCTGACAATGTCCCTTTGACAGACTCCAAACCTGATGAATAATGCATGTCCGGGATAAAGCAGAAATATAATATTCGCTAATGCTTACCATAACAGAGAAACAAGGACTGCAAATAAGTAATTTATTAACCCCAAACCATGTTGCTGCTTGAACGGAGCGCACACCTCGGCTTTTGGCCCCCAAAACACAGTTTGCTCTTGAGCCGTGGCTGGCTGAGACCCCCCGCTCTCATCACACCTCCAGCACAAACATGCCTTGTCCTGAACTCTGCAAGATGCCGATGGAGGAAAAACCCCCAGGAGCAAGGCTGGGAGCTGCCACCTTCCTTCCTCCTCCTCCTCCTCCTGGGGGGCCGCAGCCGCCCCTTCGCCGCCGGGAGGAGAGCAGCGGTGGGAAGCCCACAACCCCGCGCTCGCCCGCGGCTCCGGCTGCTTTCTCAGGCATTCCAAAATTTGGCCGGAGCCTCTTTTTGCAGCACACACACACACACCCCCCCGCCATGGCTGGACGCCTGCCTAATTGCGTATTTATTTATTTCTGCATTTTCCCAGCACCCCG
>VWZL01005048.1:22523-43130 GCA_013396915.1 Stercorarius parasiticus | reverse complement strand
GTCATGTCAACAATCAATGAATGCAGGATCTCTGCCGGGGAAAAAAGGGGGAACGCACTTTGATTTCTGGAGCAGCTTTGTTGCCTTGTTCGATTCACGTCCTCGTCCTCCTCTCTGAGCTGTCACCGAGGGTTTTGCAGCACCGAATCCCACCAGGCAAGGCCCGGGTATCCCACACCACCCGGCAGAGATGGGACCCTCGGCGGGAACAGGGATGTGCCAGCCACTGGCATGCCATTTCTTCCAGGGATTTCTTTACGCAATGGGAAAAGTGTTGCTATTGCCCAGCATTACCCAACTGGTAGCCCACAGCCCACTGGTGGTCCTCAGCTGGTGGCCTGCAACAAGGCTGGAAAGAATTAAAACCAACCCCGTCCCCACCGGGGGATGCTCAGGAGCCCAGCACTGCCCCAGCTTGCAGAGAGCTGGGACCAGGCACCCACAAAAAGCACCCACCGCTGCAGCGCCTTCCTCAGCTGCCTGCGGGGACTGCAGCAGAGCTCCCACTGCTTCATTTCAACCCCTCCACCAGAAAGAAAAATGGAAAAAAAAAAAAAGAAAAAAAAAAAAANAAAAAAAAAGAAGGAAAAAGCAACTGGAGCAACTGCCCGTAGTAAATACCAGCGCTACCATCTGTCACTCGCCGCTGCGGTATTCGGGGCCGTTGCTGGAGTGCTGTGTTTTGTTAGACATTTACGGCGTGGTGGGGCGCAGGGGAAAGGCAGGTCCAAGGCGGAGGGTGGGAACACGTCAGCCGGGGCCCAAAGGGCTCGCGTGAGGGCAATTGTGCGCTCAGCAATTAGCTGTGTCATTTCACTACCAGCTCTGACATCTTCACTGCTAAATGCCGTTGGAGGCGGGTTTGATTCCTGCACTGTTTTACAGCGGATCACGATTTTTCTTTCACTGAGAGCCTGCGGCCAGGCTGGAGGTCATGGGTACGGAACCCAGGTTTCCAGAAGTCATGAAGAAGAAACTCCAGCTCCTGCAAGCTCCTGTATCACTCCTGCCTCCCATAAATTAGGTAAATGCAATTTAAAATCCAGCTCATTTCCCTCACTGCTCTTGCACAGGTCTTCTACACAAACATCTTTGCTAGGTCTCAAGAGATGGAGGAGTAGGGAAAAAGCAGAAAGGACAGAACCACTTGAACCTGTTCTTGTTGCTCAGCGTAAGAGCAATTCCAGCCTTGCAGCTCGCCCAGCAGAAGACAATAGGGGCTGTGTTGTTTCCAGGAAGGAAGCACCTGGGCCAGGTCATCAAAGCTGCTTGTTCATTAGGAGGTCACTGGCTGTATCGAGCTCTCCCAACTCTGCTTTCATTCCCTTGCCTTCTGTTAACTCCCAAACCTCCCACCACAGACTGCTTCACGCCAGGGCCTCTCCTGAGCAGGTCCTGCAGGCACCGAACACCCTTCTCGGGGGCCTCGGACATGGACATCAGCGTCCTCCATCCACGCTCGAGAAGACGTGAACAGAAACAGCCAGCTTGATCCATCTAAGCTCAGAGTAAACCCAGGCACTTTTGGGGCACCAGCAATGGTCCCTGGCCATGGACCCAGGTGCCAGGACTGGTTGTTGGAGCCATCCCTGGAGGAGCCCTGCCCTGTTCCCTGGTCTCTCAGCCCCCACCAACCATCCTTCTGCAGCTCAGCAGTTTTACTTCCCCAAACACCACACTAAACCAAACTAAAAGAGGTAAAATAGAAGAGAGTAGGGTAGGGAACAATTCATGGGGGTGCCTACAGGTGTCTTGACAGCAGGACCTACCTCCAGTAGCAACTGGGGCCAGACACTTCAAGCAGACAGAAAAGGGATGACACGAATCCCTTTGAAGCCACCGTTATGGGATCCTCACACCCAACCCCAGTAAACAAAATGACACTGGATCAGCATCAAGCAAGACATCGATATTAGAAAGACCACAAATGAAGATCTGCGTATCCTCCCAACCCCTCCAAGGCTGCTTGGTCCCAGCTTCAGCAACGTCCTGGGAAACAAGTTCCCAGGGCTCCTTGTAGGTTCATGGATTTTTTTTCCCCAAAAGCAGTACTGAAAATTAAACACAACAAATCCATCAAAGATCTCCGAGCTCTGTCGGGAACCACCAGCGCTTGTGCTCTCTCTACATCTCCTGTAGATCAATCACAAGGATGTGCTTTGTCCCCTCTCTCTTGCACCCTGACTTCAGGTGTCCCTCTCCTGGAAGAAAAAGGATTGCTGCTCCCCAGTTATTCCCAACATTTCCTTATTTCCAGTGCACCATCTTCGAGATATGTACTTGGCATCCCAGGTGAAACCTCCCCTCGGATCATCTTCCACCCCGCTCCCCACTGAACCAGCTATTTCCCTGGCTCTGCTGCCCACCGCTGCCCATCACTCCCATCCCAGCCGGCTCACATCCTGCATGATCTCCCATCCACACCACGACCATGAATCCAGGAGCTCCTAGATGGAGCCATTCCCTCCCTGCCATTGCATAAACTGGTGGGACTGGCAGGGCACTATCACCAGCATTCACCGAGGTGACACACCACCTCCGGACCGTCGCAGGATGTGGCTGTGCAAGCGGTCGCTTTCCCCCTCCACTGGGGTCAAACTAAAAACCAGATGAGCTGGGAAGAAAGTTGTCCCGCTGCAAGACCAAGTCAGACCCATCCCCTGGAAGAAACCTGGGGTGGGGCGTCCCTGCCGCCATCCAAGCCTCGCACAGCCGCTCCCCTCCAGCCCTTTCTCTTTCAGCTTGCTTTAAATTTGAAACACACTTTGATTCAAGCCAAAAAGCTTTTTATGCTAAACAGAAACTGAAAGTCTTGAAGATCTGGCAAACAGAGGCACCGGCAAAATTGTGTCCGTGGGGGGGAAATGCTGGGGACGAAGGGAAGAGGGGTTTGTAAAGCCCAGTGCTCCTGTGGAGGAGGGCGTAGGCAGAGCTTGGAAACGCTTAAATGGTGAAACGTGTGGAAAAAGTAAGGACAGAGAGGCCAGGATGTTTAAGGTTTGTTTTTAATCCCTGCCAATGAATTTCCATTCTGTGCCAAGACTGAAGTAAATTGCTTTGATGTGAAAAGGAGGAAAAAAAACACATGCACAGATTCTTGGCTTCTTATAACAATATAGATGACAAAGGAGGGAACTACGATGGAAATTAACACAGCACAGCTCTGCTGATGGTGACGTTTTTAAATGCCCCTTTCTTCCAAATGAAGAGTATTTTTGAGAGGGATTGATTAGGAAATAACAATTACATGCATCTATGCACCACAGCATCGGCAGTTACACATCGCTCCGTTGCTCCGATCCCCTGCCAGCAGCCACCAACGCTTGAACTGTTCTCCTTTTTTATCCATTTATCAATTTCTTAGGTTTCTGTGGCTGGGAGCGGGGCCTGGGGCTGCGCAGGGCTCCAGATGTGACCCCGCAGCCCCCTGTGCGGTGCCAGACCTCCCACCTCCGAGCTGGCCTCTCTTCTCCTATTTATACACCCGGACCAGGGGTCCCGGTGCTCCCCTTACCATTGCCAGATGCCAGGATGGCCTTGCTCATCATCCTGCCCCGATCCCATCAGCTCCCGGATGCCTCCTGACCTCTCTCCCAGCCATCGTGGGCTGGAGCAGGGATGTCCACTCCACCGTACTGAGGTTAATGCTATTACAATCCACCTGAATTCCTGACTTAGGAGCAGAACTGTGCTGTGAGCCCAGGAAGAGTCCTCAACCACCCAACCCCAGACGCATGAGCAAACTCTGGCACAGAGGCAGCTGACTACTGGTTTAAGCATCTTTTTAAAACCCCTCAAACAGCAGTCCTAATGCCCCCTCCCCAGTTTTAGAAAGCAACTTGACTCCAGCGAGTAAGGGGTAGGGTAGAAGCAGGGCTTCCAGTCCATCCTCACACTTTGCCCCGCCACACTGGAAGGTGCCAGACATGGAGCGAGGCCAGTTTGTTGGGAGAAGGACACGTCATGGCCCAGGGATGCTTCACCTGACCTCCCGCAGGCGAACTAGGAAAGCTTATGCAGAAGATGCTCCCGTCCTGGTGTTAGTTATCCTCGACATCAGCAAGTTTGAGGTGCTCCCAGTTGAGCCTGAATTTTGTCCTACTTTCAAACAAGCGCATCCACAAAGAAAATAAACCAAAATTAATAGTCTCAGGCAGCCACCAAAAGGAGGCCTGATGCGATGGGGGAATACCTCCAGGGAGGATGCAGCTCTCGCTGGGGGCAAAGCACTGGCACAAATGCCAACCTAGTATAAATCCCAGCCCAAGGGACGTGGTAGAGGGGTAAACTGAGGCACAGAGACCTAGCCTGGCCCACGGACACGTAATGAGTCATTAAGAAGCTAGGCTGGAGATCCAGAGCCTCTTCTCCGACCTGCTCTAGCCACATGGCTGGATCTGTCCCCAGGCAGCGCTGAGGCCATCGCCCACCTGCAGGTCCAAGGAGGGATGGGACAGCACTCTCCATCCCTGCAAAACCCCTCCTGCGCACCCACTGCCTCTCCACTACGTTCCCACACAGCAAGGCTCTATTTATAGAGACCTCAGCCGCTAATTATAGATCGCAGCAATCAAAACAAAAGGAGGCAAATGCTCTGCACTTGCCACTCTCTGGCTCCATCCCTTTACCCCGGCACAATTTTTGTGGCAGCTCCCATACCTCAACCGAAACCTCCCGAACCGCCCCAGTGCCGCGGTGCTGGGCTGCTCTTCCCGCTGCAGCAGCAGCGGTGCTTTCGCTGGGGCCCGCAGGGTGTTTTAGCAGGAGGATGGAGATGTTGCACAGCACGAGGCAACGTCAGAGGGTGCAGCCGCAGGCACTAGTTCGGGCATCTCCCCCTGGGCAGAGTGTGCCGGGATGCAGCTGTCAGGGGAGGTTTTGCTCACTGTCCTGGCACAGGTGTCCCCCCCGTCCCCTCGAGTGACTGAGTGCGATCTCTCCCAGCCCGGGCAGGGCTGTTTCCCCAGAGGCTGAGGACTTTATCCTCTCTACTGTCAGACATCCTGAAGTACCAAAGGTATAAGGCTCCTCGGGTGACTCTTCCACCACCAAAACAAGCCTCTGGACACATTTGCCTTAGCTTATTTTTGGCAGACTTTAGCCTCGCACTCCAGGCAATGGGGAATCAGGAACGCATCTCTTGGGAAAAACCAATGAAATGCCAAAGGACTGGGGAGTACATGGGGGCAAACGTCTTTGGAGACTCACAATGCAGCAGCTTGTCCCCACGCCTGTCCCCAGCTCCCTGTCACTCTTTTTCCTGCCTTCCCTCAACTCAGAGTGTTTTCACCATCCTCCAAGCTGCTGCTGAGAAACACGAGCCCCTATATACCATCTGGCCCAGCACAGAGGTTTATCAAACAGCAGGAGCAAGCCAGCGCTGAGGGATAATCACAGTGGTTCAGTATGGGAAGGCAACTCCAAGCGATCACACAACCTCCGCATCCACCCACGGCTGGGAGGGAGGAATTTCTGCACATCTGAGCACACTCGGCTTAGCCAGGGCTCGGCAGAGCTGGGAACAGCCACTGGCACGCTCCCTGTGGAGGGGAAGGGGATGCAATCCCCTTGGCATTCCCAGAGGCCAGGCAGGCTCTGGGTGCTGGCACAAGGCTGGGGCTGCTGGCAGGAACGGCACCCGGCGTGAAAGAGGGAGACCCCAGGGAGCGAGCCTGGCGGCTCAGCCTGGGTCTGAGGGGATGCAGGTCCATAGCCTGTACGTGTCCTCCCCCTCGCAGACACGGTGCAGAACTGGTTTGGGTTTTCAGAGTGAAAATATGGCAGAGAAAGGATGGAGAGATGGAAGGACGGACATACAGAAAGAAGGTGGTCGAGCAGAAGCAGAGACTTGGGACCAGCTCGGGGACACCCGTGGGCAGGTCTTGGGAGAGGTCTGATGCCAGCAGGGCAGCTGGTCCCTGCCTGTCCCACCTTCTGCTAAGGGCCTTCCATGCCCAAAATGCTCCAATCCAACACCAAACTTGACCCACCCCATGGCAAAAGGCTCTTGCATGTGAGGCTGCCCTGTCCCATGGACCCTGCACAGCACTAACATCTTTGGGGACCCCTTGAGGTCCCCAGCTCGTGGCTGGGTTTCAAGCCACCCCTCCACATCCCACTGCTCTCCAGCCCATGGGGAGCGAGGAATGGAGTCTCCCCGGCCGGGCACGGGAGCATCTCTGCTGCCACCGCCAGCCCTGGGCTCCCCTCCCAAGCCCACTCCTCCCACTTTTAATAAGAGCAGAAATTGCCAAACCCACAAAATTAATGTCTAACAGGTTCAAGGCAGAGCTATTCAATCCCCATTTGCAGCAGCCTGGGAGGTCTCTGGCCAGCTGCCGCCCAGCTCCCGGCACGCTGCGGAGGCCACCCCCACGCCGAGGACCCCCACCAGGCTCCCAGAGGGGGTAACTGGGGCACACTGGGGGTAGATCATCCTTGCATGGGCTGCAAAGTGGGTGCCCCATGCAAAAAAAAAAAACCAGCATCCCCGCTGCGCGTGGGAGAGGCACATCCCGGGGGAGGCCCCCGCCCTGTTACTCCTCCCTGGCCCATGGAGGCGGCAGCGACATGGCAAGGAGCTGGCACAGCCGGAGGGATGGAGAGATGCAGGCAGGGAACAGGCGAACACCACGGCGGAGACAACAGTGTCCCCCAGCAACCCCAGCCAGCAGTGCCCGCGGTGTGGTGGGCATGGGCCTGGGTCCTCACATCCCCCACGGGGACGTGCCTGCTGACAGCCTGACCTGAGTGCCACCAGTCCCCTCCAGTGACCCCCAACAAGCAGCCATCACAACCTCATGCTGTGGGATGGTGGCAGTGGGTCCCAAACCCACTATGGCACGGTGGGCTGCTGGAGGCTGGGGGGGGGGGACCAGTCCCGCCAGCAGAACCATGCCGGCGCCCAATGTAGAGGGGTCAGGGACTGGTGGTTTGGCAGAAAAACAACTTCCCCCAAGGCCAAGCGGAGGATATGCCACAGGACACACTCCCACATGTGGAAGAAGATGGTCCCTTCCTCAGCCCCCTGGCCCTGCTCCTGCGTGGGCTGAGCAGCAACAAAAACCTCCATCTCCTCCTGCTCAGGGGCTCTTCCTCCTGCCCCAATGCTCCAGTGCCGCAGGCTGGAAGGGGCCAGCGGAGGCTGTGCCCAACTATGGCCAGGTGACACCTTTAGCAGAGGCAGTGCGAACAGCAGCGTGGGTCCCATGCACTGATGTGCTCCGCAAAAAGGTCAGGAGGGTATTTTTACACCATGTGTCAGACCCCAATGAGAAGAAGGCAGTCACAACCATCTCCTCCATCTATGGCCATGGTGAGGCCGGACTGAGCCCTCCTGCCCTCCTCCAGTGGGATCCATCATACCACGAATGGCCACGGGGGCAGTGAGTCCCAGTGCCCCGTGTCCCAGTGGTGCTCTGCTGGGTCAGAGCTGATCCGCAGGGCTGGAGGGGTGCAGAGATCCGGCAGGGCCAAGGAGGGGGTCCAGCACAGGGAGGTGCCAGCACACTGGGACATCGTGCTGCCCAGGACACCAGCCTACACTGCACATCTGCACACCCCCTTTGTTTGGGTTTTTCCCCACTTTTTCCCCTTCTCAAGGGAAAGAAGCTGAAGGGGTGTCTGGAGATCAACAGGATGCTCCCCCATCCTCTGCATGCTCTCCGGCAATGGTCCCCTGCAGTGTCATGAGGTCTGGAGGGCTGGGGCACTGCCCATCGGCTCCTACCTAGATGCAGCAGCACCTGGGGCTGGTGTCAATCTCCCCAGGATGCAAACCAGTAAGAAAACCATTAAAAATTGGTTTCCCAACATCCTTACACCTCTCCCCGGATCACGGCATCTCCCCACCCCAGCCAGCTGCACGCTGCTCTCCTGCCTCTGTAGGACATGAAACACCAGCCCCGTGCAGAGCCAGGTTGCTGAGACACTAGAAATGTACTGAAAGCCTCCACCGCTCCTACCCGAGACATTTAAATTATTTAGGGCACTTGGATCAACCCCAAGAAAAAAAAAAAAAAATACAAACAAGCAAGGCATGAAACTCAAGCAACGCTCACTGTGCTGCCGTGCCTCCCCATCCCGCCATGCCCTGGCAGGGAGCCTCCCCACCGCAGACGCAGGTCCCCACATGTCCCGGCTCCACGTATGTGCACACACGCTCCTCCACATCCCAGTACGCCCGGCTTTGTGAGCCTCCCGCCCAGGCAGATCCCAGCACACAGAAGCCCACCACGCTGTGCCATGCCATGCCGTGCCGTGCCGGCACGCTCAACCTTGGGCACCCTCCCATGGGTTTGCTATAGCCAGGAGAATAAATCAGCAGCCCCAGGCGGTCACGGTAGGGCTGATCCTGCTGGGATCAACACCCTCACTTTGCAGCTCGCAGAGGATGGGAGGGTTTCCCTTCGTCTCCCCGCTCTGTTTCTCCGAGGGGAGCAGCGCCGGCGCTGTGTCGCAGCTGTGGGGCGGGCGAGCCGCGGGAAGGCGTTCCAGCTGACCTACTTTCCACGGCATCACCAGGCAGGGCCTCCTTCCCCGGCAGTGCCGGGGCGATCCACCGCCACCAAACCCCCGCTAGCACAGGGCAGGGCAGAGAGGAGTGAGGGGACCTTGGGGACCCCACCAGCACAGGATCTGTCAGCAACTGATCAACCCCAAGGCAGGTGGGACCCACACGCCTCCTAAACACCCACCGTCATCCATTGAGCGTCCATCAAGCTCCCACGCAAACCCAGCCTGGCAGTCAGTCAAACACAGAGAGCAAAACTCTTCACCAGTTCAGCAGAGACCTCCCCACGCAGAGACCTCCCCACACCATACCAGGAGCATCGCCAGAGACTCCTCCGAGGGCAGCAGAGGTGGCCCTGGCTGATCCCCCCAGGTTGAACATGGCCACGCACCTCCACCCAGCAGCACTTACCATCTCGTCGAGGGCGTAGCGCAGCAGCCCATGCTCGTAGAGGATGAAGAACCGACGCTGCCATTTCTGCAAGAGAAGACAGCAAGGTGGGTCACAGCAGGCACCCCCACTGGGGACACTGGAGCTGCACCCCACAGAGCTGGGGCAGAGAAAAGGCACCGAAATCTCTTCATGGCCAGGGGACTCGTGACAACAGGGCATATGCCCAGGTCTCACTGAGCACCGGACCACAGCTGCCAAAAAAGCAGGGGAAACCCCCCAACACTGCAGGGGCTGTTCCTAAAGGGTGATCAATGTTGCAGAAGTCCTGCTCAGCTCCTCACCCCCCAAACTCAGCCGTTCAGGGTGCCGTGGGCTTTGCAAAGCAAGGTCCTGCCAAGCCATCTGGCAGGGCTCTGCTGGGCTCTGCCCAAACCAGCCCATGTTGCTCAATGCTCATCTACTGCCTGGCTTCGGGAGCACCCAAGAAGAGGCTATTTTGGGGTCCCTTCCCCATCCTGCTCCTCTCTGCGTTCAGACAGACCCCAAGCTGGCCTTGTTTAGCCATAAAGGGGACAAAAATAACCATAGAAAAAAAAGACTTTAGCTATAGGCAGGAAACACGACTTTCCTCCTCCCCCTGCTCTCCAAGGGACCCAAGTCCAGCAGGACACCAGAAAGATCCCCCAACCAAGTACTCCCAGCCCTCAGCTTCATCCTGCATGGTCTATTCCAGCACCTGGTGCTGCGGGGTGACAGGGTGTCACGCCAGATGTCCCCCAGCAGTTCATCAGCTGGATTTGGACGGTGGCTGCATCTCCGGGGGTGGCATTGCCTAGGCGGTCCTGCCTCCCCCGGCACCGTGCTGGCACTGCTGCTTCTGCAGCCGCACAGCAAACCAGATTGGAGAACTGATCTGGCTGGAAAACTGCATTTTTTTTTTCGTGTGTGCCAGGTTGTTTTCAGCCAAGAGCAAAAACTGGTTGAGCAGGCTGAAATAAAAAAGGTCCTAGATTCATAGCCCCAGTACAGCAATTCTTATCTCACTTTTCTCAGCCCTTTGGGCAAAGTCCAAGGTGCTCAGGGACAAGCAAAGCTACTGAGGACTCCATGGACCTCCACATGCCCCAGTTTGGCAAGCAGCCATCACTCCAGGAGGGACCCGAGTCCCATGTCCCCACAATGTTAGGCCAGCAAGCCTGCGACTAGCTGTGACTCCAAATAATGACCCATATACCCCAGGCTGAACTCAGAACCCAATTCTTGTTCACTCAGGAGAGATTTTTTTCATTACCAGCAGCTCTGAGAGCATTTTGGCTGCTTGACAGAGGGTTCACGGACCATTGCCATCCCTCCCACGCACAAGACAGCCCTGTCCTGGCGGCTTCAGCAGCAAGCTCCCTGGAAGAACAGCTTGGGGACAGGCTGGGAGTCCTTGTCACAAGCCAGTGGTGGAAGGACGTCAGCCTGGCCGTGTCCTTCTAGGCATCACACCCCCCAAGGCAGGAAAGTGGGTGATGCTCTGACCCCACAAGATGCTGTTGTTTCTGCAAGGTATGAGCAAACCCCTTTGGGCAGGAGCTGAGTGTGCCCCGCTCTGTCTGTGGGTCTCTGCTGCCAACACACTTGGCTTCAGAGATCTGCAGGGTTACAGCCAACGGGAATCACCTCTCAGCCCCTTCCTTGCCACAGGACCTGCCTGACACAGTTATCCGCGTTAGGGGATAGGATCCAGCCTCTCCCCCGTGCTCTGGGCATGCCCATGGTGAGCTGCAGAAAATAAAGTAGCTGTTTCCAAGCACCGAAGGGAAACTTGGAGCCTTGCTGATGGTCCCAGCATGGTTCAGAGCCGCACAGCCCACACCCCACTGGCCTGAGAGCCTTCCCGTCAGCATGGCACATGTCAGGCCAACCGGATCCCAACCAGAGCAGCATCAAGGCATCAAAAAGCAACAGCATCAGGCAATAAAACTGCATGGACTGAGCCTGACCTGCAGCACCCCAGCCTGCTGCCCGCATCCCAGAGAAGGCATTTGAGCCCTGCTTCAGGAAACATCTCCTGGCTTCCTGGTTTGCACAAGGGCATGGGGGCATGGAGGTGCCTGTGGCGCTCCTGGGGCCACAGCCACCCCCGCAGGCAGGGTCGGGCCCTCGCCGCTCCTCCTGCCACCCCCACCCACGGCACAGGGAGACAGCATCTCGGCTTTGCTTACCCGGGAGCGATGGACAGGATTGTCAAAGTCCGTTCCTTCCGGGGCCAGCAGCAGCCAGCCACCATAAATGGGTTTGGCCTGCAAAGAAATAGCAGAGAAACACATCAGGCACAGAGGAAACCAGTTCACCACGGATCGGCACCGCAGGGGATCGATGGTCAGGGAACACAGGAAACTGCACCAGACCCCAGGACGAAGGCAGCTGCCGGAGTTCAGGCTCCCGCACACCCAGGGAAACTCAGCCCTGCCAGTGCGGGGAACACTGTGCTCGATGGCAACCCGTGGTGTTACATACACTGTGGGCAAACGGGACCGAGATGAGGACTCGGGAGGAGGTAAAACCCCAGCCACAAACACCTAACTCAGCTGCTTCTGTATGGCATCATGCCCAGAGCACCAACCTCCCGGGTACTGCCAAGCTGCCGAGCCCATCCTCCCCGACAGCTCTTCCCCTCGCCATCGGCAGCGTGCCTCTACTCCAAAGCAAAAACATACTCCGAAGGAGAGCTCGATGTTTTCCTTTTGTTAATTAAGAGAGGAAAAACTACCCGGCGCTGGCAGTTCTCCAGCTCGCAGCCGCTTCCCGTGCCGCACACATCCAGCACCCGTTTCCCCGCAGGGCCGGCCCCTGCCAGCCCCGCTCCTCCACGGCCGAGCATGCAGGAAGGTCAGAGCCAGGTGGAGGGAAAACAGCTCATTCAGCCAGCCGAGAAGAGAAAGGGAAAGAATACCCGGAAAGAAATGCCTTACAGCACTGCCATTTATCAGGGGAAAAAAAAAAAAACAAAACATCCAGGCTCTTTCCACCGGTGGTTTGGGGGCAGAAGTGGCCAGGACGAAGCAGACCCACACCACGGTGAGTGGTGGTATGGGGATGGGGACCAGGCATGTCCTCCCCCACAAAGTCCTACTGGCACCGCTCCTGCTGCTTGTCAAGCTGCAAACTATTAGCCAACCCCATTCCTGGCAAGGGCTGGGGCCAAATCTTGGTGCAAGAGTGGCGAGGCATTGCCACACCGGCGAGGCGGCTCCGCGGAGGTTATCAGGATGGGCCAGGAGGGAGGAAACCCAGGGCAGATCCAGCTTCAGGAGCCCCTGAGTCCGGGAACGTTGCTTTCCACCATGAAACATCCATGAACACCCAGTCCCGGCCCAGCCCAGCTGCACAGTGACAACGACAGATATTCCCAGCTCCTCTCGAAATTATTTAGTTAATCTTGTTGCTTTCATTCTTTTCTTTTTTCTTTTTTTTTTTTTTTTTTCCCTTAAAGCTTAGAACTGTTTCCAATTCACTACCTCCCCTGGATTCCTCCTGCCAGTTTCTGTGGTTTTGTAACGTTAAAAAAAAGTTTCCCCTCTGGAAAAATCCCTGCAAACAATAGAAGAAACTGCCTATGCACCAAAAACTGTCAAATGCATGAAGCACTGAGTAAGCAAACTGGAAACAAGCCGGAGGAGCCCTTTTACTGTTTATAAAGTGAAAAGAAATAACAAAATATCTTATCCCCCCCCTACAACGTGACATATCAGCTCTAGGTGTTGCTCTCCCAGCAGCTGGGAAAACATGATTTGAGAAGACCTTCCTTCCTTCCTTCCCCCTCTCTTTAAAAGGGGATTAAAAACAATGAAAATGGAATGCTGGGAGTGGGATCCAACTTTGGGGAGTTGCTTCCCTCCCTCCCGGGGGCCCGGAGCACCCCTGCGCCCGCCTGTCCCCACAACCAGCACCAGCCTCACCCACACTGAGGGGGCCATCACTGGCCCAGGCAGGCACCCCGCCGGCACCGCAGCCCTCCCCGGGTTCAGCCAGGCACCCCTCGCTCCCCCCCAGCCCACTCACCTGGATGCTGGCGCCCTGCTCGCCTGTGGCCCCCATGATGCCCCCCCAGCCGTGGCGGCACCCGCTCTGCGCCCGGCCCCGTGCCGCCCACGCCACGGGGTGAGCCACGCTCCGCCACTCCTCCGGCGCGCCCCGCCGCAGCCCGCCCCACGCCCCCACCCAAAGGCACCCGTGACGCATCCGTGCCCACGCCAGGGGAGGACTTTGGAGTGGGGGCTCCCATCGCACCGGGATGGGGCCATGGCCACCCGTGTGCCCTGGGTGGGGCCGCTCGCAACAGCCTTTCCCAAATTTCTCTATGTTTTAAAAGCAAAATTGCAAATAAATAACTAAAGATGACCCAGCAGAGAGCCGGGAAGTGCCTTCAATGGGTCACTGCGGTAGGGATGGGGGGTTGGTGTCCCCAAACTCCCACGAGAGGCAACTCCGGTGCTTCAGAAGATATTGTGAGTGGCCTTCACCACCTGGGAATGAGGAAGAGGATGACAGCGGAGGCAGGACGCGGCGTCCCCAATGCTTGGCACCACCCCGAGGAGCCATCAGCAGTGATGCCATGGGCGGTCGAGCCATTTGTGGGGCTCAGCCCTCCTCCGTCCCCTGAATTCCCCCTCCATGGTCCAGCACAGCCCCTGGGCACGGCCAAGCACTCAACCCAGCGAAGCCCCGTGAGCAGAATCTCTCCCTGACAGAAACCACAGCACCACAGCCTTCCTGGCAGGACAGTCCCACGCCGCCCCCAGCAGCGTCCACAGTAAGACCGGCAATGGACAAGTCCGAGTGCCACACCGGGGACGAAGTGACCGTGAAAACCCAAACAGGGGACACCATCACCAGGGTCAGCAGTGAGCAGCCTTAACCCAGTATTACATGCCTCAAGCCCTGCCCTACCTCAGCCTGGCTCACACCCCTCAGCAGACATTATTTTGCCCTCAGCCACGCCAATTTTGGCTCAACTGACCGTATATAAAGCACTGAGCACCTGAAATACATGCCCTTAACATAGAGCACCGTCATTTCTTTACCGGCGTCATACAAAAGCACCAGTGGGCTATACTTACTTCGGCAGAAGCATCCAATTTCAGATATTGAAACCAAAATAGCTGAAAGGTATGAGTTAGAGCCAGGCGGCGTGGGCAGCCTGGTTCCACCCGCCAACAGATGAACGCTCAGCAGCGCTTTTTAAAGCCAAACCAAAACAAGCTACAGCTAAAACCAAGCAAAAGCCCAGAGAGGTACAAGCCTAAATAAAAGGGATATGAATTGGCGCGCCAAGTGTCTGAAATAAACCCATCACACCTGCACTGGGATGGCCTGGCTGAAGCAAGGTTTAAAATAAACCCGCTCGATGCCGCTGCGGGAGGCAGGTCCAGGGGAGCGTTACCGCACCAGGATGGACCTGGAGCCACACGTTGCTTTGCACCAGCTCAGTTTCCTCCGGAGAGCTCAGCAAGAGGAGGAAAATGCAACACCCAGCACTGAGCAAGAGCTCAGAGCAAAAACTTCCCCCATCCAAGCAGATCTGTCCAACCTCACGTTAAGGGACGGCGTTAGCACAACCCCAGGGTTCCCAGGATGCCTTTGACCATGCAGAGCCCCATCCGCCTCCCACACACTCCAGCGACGTCCGAAGGGCAGCTCTGGGTGGTTTTCCCACAAGTCGCAGCCACACGGGACGCTTGGGCGCTGGGTGGCTTTGCTTTTATCCAGACGGTACCTGGCCGAAGGGTGAGCCGCAAAACGACATGGCGAGCAGAGTGGAGGGCAGCTGCTGGCAGCGCGATGCATCCCCGTCTGGGGTGGGGTGAGATGACGCTCCCAGGGCAGGCAGGAAGAGGAGAGCCGGTTCCTCCGGCACGGCTCACGGTGACGAAGCCAACCACCCACCACGACCTCGGCGGGGAGGTGCCGAAGCCGCTGCCGAGCCACCCTGGGGGAGATCTGCAGGCACCTCGCCACCTTTTTTGGGGTGATATAGCCACAGTGCCTTCCAGGGGCACCACTGTGGATGGGTTGCGGCCGGGTTGGACCCCACAGTGCCCGGTCCTGTCTCGTGGGACTGACAGAGGCTGACTCAGGCAGAAACGTCACCACTCCACTTCCTGTCGCACCTCTGGGAACGCCCAGGTATCCCATCCCACCTCTGATCCCGCATGACCCTGCTTAGCTTCAGGGCCCGCCACCAGAGCTGTGCTGCGGGTGCTCCGCAGCCCCTCACCTGTCTCTCAGGCCACTGCATCCATCCCCTTGGCCCACAGCCCCACGTCGCATCGAGGGGGAGGATGCTTGCCTCCAGCCCAGGGCCAGGGCTGGCAGCACGGCGGGTGGGAGGAAGCGGAGAAGGAAGCGGCCCCAGCTCAGTTTACACGAAGCTGTCAAGCTGCTGCGCTGATGCTGCCCAGGCACAGACAAACCACCCCACCCCAAGCAGCTCCACCAGCACTGGGAACGCGATTCCCAGCAGCCAGGAGACTGGGATGTGCAGAGGCACTCAGCGCTTTCCAAAGCACAGGGTGATACAGGAACCCCTGCGCATCCCCAGGGCTGCAGGCCAGAGAAGGCACGGTGACCTGCTTCCAGCAGGCAGGACAGGTCACAGGCACCCGACAGCCTATGGAACACCAGGTCACAGGGCTGGAGGTGGGCTGTGACACCAACCAGCGTGCCTGTTGGACAGGCTTTCACGCCTGCAGTGTTTGTTGGTGGTACCTTCACCTCTTCCCCTCCCCATGCAAACCAGCCAGCCAAGCAGCCTGCTTGGCTGCACCATGCCGGTCATGCGGTGCCCCACAGGAGCTCACTGCACACGGTAGAACAGGAGAGCTTTGCTGACACCCACATCTCCTCTTGGAGTCGGGACTCAGCCCCATGGCAGAGCACCCACATCCCCACTGGGGTGCCGGGACACCCAGGCAGGCTGGGGATGCCCCCGCAGCTGGTCCCCACCCACCCCAACGTGCTCCGAGGGAAGTCCGAATCCATCGCCGGGAGAGACTCCTGGCTCTGAGCGCGTGGCGGGAGGGATAATCTGTTTAGGCTGCCGGCAGACGTCATCAGCCTGTCTCGGGTGGAGGCAGGGCTTGTTTTGTTCAGGCTTGGCAACTGAGCGGGAAGGGAAAAAAAAAAAAAAAAGAAAAAAAAAAAGACCGTGGCAGCGGAGCTTTAGCCTCTGCCTCTGACACTGAACACAGCGAGCTCTGCGCACCAGCGAAGCCACTCCAGGGCTTCCAGCAGCCCTGCTAGAAAACAACAGCCCCAGCTTGACCCAGGCTGTGGGTGAACCCACGGCAACTCCCATCCCACCACCTTTATGGGCTTAGTCCCAGTATTCATCGAAGGGGCCTCTCCGAAAGCAGCGCCCGCTGCTCCCCGCACGCATCTCGGGGTACTCAGTAACAGGGTCACAGCTCTGAGCTGGACCCACAGGAGACCGTGGTCCCAGAGCAGAGACAGCAAGGTCACCATCCCCTGCGCGCCAGCTCCCTCAGGGCTCCCTGGAGGGAGGGACCAGTTTCTGGCACAGCTCAAGGGGAAAATTACCACCAACGCTGTAGTTGCAACCTCAAAAGAGGAAATCTGGGTGGCTTCAGCTCCGCTCTGCTCTCGGTTTTGCACACCTTGGAGCCCGAGAGAACATCGTTGATGGGTGAGTCGGAGCAGCTGTCACCTGGCAGGACTGGGGAAGGTGACACGGTGTTTGGGGCAGGAATGGGATGTGATACCCCAGCAGACTTTCCTGCCCACCGCATGGCTTCTAGGAACTGAGGGACGGGCATTGCTTCGCGTTTTGCATGCCCCCAGCGGGATGCCACATGGACGGCTGCAGACCCACGACCCCAGCCGGCGGGAGGCTCTGCAAACACCGCTGTGCAAACCCACGCTCCGGTGGCAATCCCGAGGGCCGGGGATATAGCCCAGCCTCCATGGTTAAGCCGCTTACATCTCAGCTTCCCTGCCCGTACAGCATTTCCCCTCTGCTGTATGTCACTTGGCGACGGGCAGCGGAGCGGGGCCAAACCCCAGTGCGGGAGGCTGCTGTGCTGCCAGTGGGTGTCCACAACCGCTCCCGGCGTGAAATCGCTCTCCATCCCCCAGCTCTGCATCCAGGAGGCCACTCACTGCCCCCGTGTTCAGTCCAAGCTCAGCTTTCTCCAGCCAAGACCTGGGCACAGCCCTGGATGCGTGGGGACATCCCCCTCGCCATCCACCTCCCACTCTCCCGCGAAAACACATTTGCACAGCACGTGTGCGGGCACGAAGCGGCTGCTGCCGCCGAAGCTGCAAATCGCCCAGACCAGGTTTTCACCATCAACACATCTCACCGCGCAGGAAGAGGCCAAACCAGACCGGACAGACCAGACCTGGGGTGTGAGGAGCACGAGGCACCGCTGCCGTGGGGGCGGCCGGCGGGCAGCAGGCACGACACAGCCCTCCCGGCACACCGGCAGCCCTGACCCAGCCACCGGCAAACCTCAAAGAAAGGAGCTGCCCGGGCAGTTTGCTGCGTGGGCAGCGGGAGTGACCGACCGACCGGAGGAACAGGAAGGGGAAAGGTTGAATTCACCCTCCGTGCAAACAGCCTGTCTCCTTCTGCAAATACCCTGGCCCTGGCCCCAGGGCTGCGTTCAGGCCCATCAGCTGCCATCGGCTTGAGGACTCGGAGCAAGAGCTGGAAGAGGCCAGCTACAGTTTGCACGGGCGATTTGTCAAGCAGCAGCAAAACGGAAGTGAGAAGGGACAGGCTTCGCAATCCCTGCTCCCACTCCTCAAGCAGCCCCAAAGTGCCCCACAGCAAGCAGGCGTATCTAAGTGCCTCCCACATCGGGGCTTCCAGAGCCACAACATCTCTCCGGAGTCGGGGAGAGGGGATTTATCACTTCCTCGGGTGCCAGAGCAGATAAGGTGCGGCGCCATGCAAAAAANAAAAAAAAAAAAAAAAGCGGCAAATAAGTGTGCAAAGGGGACGGTTCTCCAGCACCCAAAGGCACCGCCATGTCCCTTCCCTTGGGCCACATGGAGGGTGAAGCGCACCCAAGGCTGACCCTGCCACCCAACCTCACGTCTCTCCCGAGCACCCGCTGCTCTCCAAGGGTGGGATGCAGCCACCGTGACCCTGCCCGCTCCTTGGCTGTGCCCCCCAAATCCCTGCCCGCTGCAGCCGCTGATGGAGGCGGGTTTGACATTTGCAGAGAATCTCCCCCTGTTCAGTCCTAATAATTAGGCGGATTTTTGCAGCATGATACAAGCAGCCAGGAGCGGGGAATGCAAGTGCAGGGGCTGCTTTCCAGGAAAGAGGGGGCTTTTCCTTCCCAGCAGAGCAGGGGGTGGAGGCGAAAGCGTGGCCGGGACATGATCCCTCACCCTGCTGCCCTTTGGCCAATGCACAGAGCCAGGACAAGACCCCGGCCCAGGGCATCGCAGAGCCATCGATGCAACGTCCCAGAGCAAAGCCAAGCCTCCGACCCAACGCTGACACTCTCCGTCCTCGGGGCTGCCGGCTGTTTGGCGTCCAGAACAGTAGGAAAGTGATAATGTCCAAAGGAGATGGAAATAACCACCCCACCCCCACCCCCCACTGCCACTGGGCAGGGGTGTCACGGGCCAGGGCAGGAGGAGGCAGTGGGAAAAGTTAGCAAGCTCCATTTTCTAACTGGGTGGTCCTCTGGGCATTCATGCCACAGTCCCCCCCCCAAAAAAAAGAAAAAAAAAAAAAGACACTGGTAGCTGGAAAGACGTCCTCAAATTCCTCTATCTGTGCCAGTCCCCATGCCCCAAGAGAGTACACGCATGGAGAAAATTAAAAGCAACTGCTTTACGCTCTGCTCTTCCTCCAATTCAGGCCAAGCGTGATTTTGAGGTTAATTCCCAGCCTGTTCCTGTCGTGGGGGCTTCATCTTCCTTATGAACCAGAGGCAAGCCGCACAGGCACAGCTCAGTCCAGGCCAGCCAGCGTGGAGAGCAGGGATCCCACAGGGACACCCCCACGGCCATGCAGAGCCATGGGTGGCTTCCTTGGGAAGAGGGTCCTGCTGGCCAGGCCAGCTTTCTCCTGGAGATGGAAGAGGGTCTCCAGGAACCGTCCATCTGCCCAGGGCAGGCGCTGGGAAGCTGACTGACCTCCACGCGAGGTATGCAAGAGGTTAAAGGGGACCGTGCGGTGCCGGCACGCCTTGCCAGGAAAGAGGGAATTCCCACAAAAAGGGAATTTCTCCCTTGCTGGGAAAGGGGCAGCGCCAGGGGAGCTGGTGACGAGTGAGTGGAGCAGCCAGGACAAACAGCCCTGTGTGGGGACCATGGGCCTGATCCTGCCACCACACGGGATCGCAGGGCTCCAAGCACCCATGCTGGGGCTCGGGGTCATCAGGGCAGACCCCCAGCAACAGATTTTCCCAAGGGGGGAGCAGATGTGGCGAGTGACCCAGTTTTTCCCATGCCATGTGGACAGCCCAGAAGGTGAAATGCAGTTGCGGGGGGGGTGTGGGGGGGTGGGGGGGTGGTGTCAAGGGCACGTCACCTCCCATCTGTAGCCCTGGGGGGGGATGGCCAAGGCTCCCACGGGTGGTGGGACCACACATATCCACCCCAAGTCACACCGACCCCCGGCCAGCTGCACAGCCACGCACAAAAACAACTCGTGAACGCAGCGCTCCCGGGATTAGGGACTTAGCGTCCGCGCAGCCCTTTGAAGTTGGAAGCACTAAGTCCGATTATTATTAGAGAGCTCCAGCTCATTAATCCTGATGTTTGGGGCTGGTTTTTCCCCCCCTTCCCAGCCCCGTTCCTACTTCGGTTCCCGAGTACCAACAGGGATCCGCTATCACCGCTAAATATTTGTGACGTTTTGCAAACGCACCCCGGTCTCTGCCCCGAGCGGCTCCAGCGCCCCAGAGCACCCCGGGAAGCAGGAGGGGCGTCTGCTAACACCCACACAGGTATTTTTATATAATAAAAATCCAAAAAAGACACAAGTGCGTAAGTGTGAAGTACCTTCACCTTTCCTGCAAGCCAAGTAGAAAGGTCAGATGACTCAAAAGGACTTTTCTATCCTGACTCTAGGTAACCACCAACGCGGTCCCTGTCCATGGGGTGAGAGGGACGTGCTGAGCACGGAGACCCCACGCCACGGTCCGGGATCCCCCCTACCCAAACCAAGCAAAAAAAAAAAAAAAAATTACGTTTAAAAGGAAAAAAGAATTCAGAGCTGTTAAATGAACCGTTATTCCTGGGTGTGCTTTGGAGGAGCACAACCCCACATCCAGCCAGGCTCCTCGCCACGGTGCAGAGCCTCCTCCTCCTCCAAGGGGGACGAATTCGGAGGGGAGGCGGGCAGGGTGGGGGGGAAGCGGGGCTCCTCGGCGGGGCGTGAGGGTGCGTGCATGCATCACACGCTACCAGAGCCACCATCTTATCTGGGAAGCGGGATTACTTCACCCCGGCTGCAACGGGAGAAGCCGAGCAGGATCGCGCCGTTTTTCCCAACCGGAGCCCCCCACGCGGGGTCTGGATCTGTCCCCAGGGCAGCCGGCCGCTGTGGCAGCCCCCCAAGGCCACCCGCCATCCCAAAGGGAACAAAGCAAATGAGGGGCTGCCCAAAACACGGACCTGGGTCCCCGGGGAGGGCAGTGGGCCCCCTGCAGCGGGGGATGGCAGGCGCT
>VWZL01005048.1:0-19380 GCA_013396915.1 Stercorarius parasiticus | reverse complement strand
GGGGGCGGGAAATGCAGCCTCGCACCCCTCGTGCAGCTCTGCAGTGCTGGGGACCTGCTGGGATGAAGCGGGGACAGGGGTGCCACCGCCCCGGGGCCGGTGGGGAACTCCTCTGTTTGTCCAGTGCATTTTTATCTGGTGGAAACCGGCAGCAGAGGCAGGTAAATACGCCCGACCAGGCGATAAGGACCCGGTGCGAGGCCACGGGTTTCACCTCCTGGCTCTGTCCCTTGGGGGTGGCCGAGGGACCCACCTGTGGGCAACATGCTGGGGCCGGTTTTACTCTCCCAGCCCTAATTCTGCCCTGAGAAGAGCCAGAGCAGGGACCTCAGCGCCTGTGGAGCATCACCGGGGCAGGAGAGAGGTGGGAACGCCAACCCCGGAGCATGGTGACAGCGAGCGTGACAATCGTCACCTCCAAAACGCACCCCAGCTTGGCACGTCCCACCACGATCGGACGCCGCCGTGGCACACACAGCGTCTCCCGCTCACCCCAATGTCCCCCGCCAGCGTGGGATGGGGCCCTGCTATTAGGGACAGCCACGCCAACCTTCCCGGGTTTGCTGGGACCAGGAAAAACCCGTCGGAGAAGAGGCGGCGGCGCGGTCCCCTCGCACCCGGCGCTGCCCCATCGTTTGATGTGGGGCCCGGCCTCGCCGGCCTCGCCACGCCGGCTCCGCGCTGTCATCCCTGAGTAAATAAAGACCAGCACAATTGCCTGCTTGTTTATTAATTTTTTGCTTCATCAAAAGGCTGCTTTAATCATCTCTCTCCCTCCTGCCACCGCCGCTCAGCAGCACGCACAGTGCCGGCGTGACACGGATTAGGATGGCACAGCGGAGCTGCGGGGTGACCCCGCTCCCACACCCAAAACCCAACAAATAAAAGAAATGAAATTAAAAAAGGGGACTGCACCCTCAACCGGCCCCGCACCGGCTGCCCGGGCGGCCCAAGCCCACGCGATGCTCCCAGGAGGGACGTGCAGGCTGAGGGGTAGCCACCATTTCCCACCCCATCGCCGGTTTGGGTGGATTTTCCTGCCTTTCCCTTGACCCTAATGTTGTAAAAACTGCGCGGCCCTTCCCCAGGGAGGGAGGATTTTCCCCTCCGGGATTTACAGACCCTGACGCCCTCGCCGTGGGTCCAGGGTTCACCTGGCACATGACTGCTGAGCTCCTGCTCTTCAGAGGAAGGTGGACAACGTTCCTGACCAGCTCTTCTCCTGCCCTGATCCCCCTTTCCTCCCTCCCTCCATCCCCGATCTTGTTGGATTATTCCCCGCCACATCCCTCGCTGAGGACCCGCCATACCCTCCATCCCACGGGTCCCAGAGATGCCCAGCATTTTTGTTTCCGTCAAAAAGCCCCTCTGCAGCTCCCCAGGCACCTCTACCTGCTTGTCCCCAGCTCTTTGTCACCTCCCCGAGGCTCCCCGCGAGCTGGCAGAGGCACAGCACATGGCCGACATGAGGTCCCCTGCGCACAGCATCCTCCCGTGCTCCCGGGACAAGCAGGGCAACCTGTCTCCAAAGGGATTTTGGTGGGGAGATGGAAGAGATGGGGGCAAGGGTGACCAGTGCCCCCATTGATGTGCACAGAGATGGGGCAGGGACCCCACAGGCTGGGGAGACCCTCCAGGAGCAAAGGGTCCCTTTCCCCAGCACCATGGGGCACTGTCCCCCCAAAAAAAGGGCACAGCGTTGTCACAGGGGCCAGGGCCAGCATCTCCCCCACTGCGGGCTGACATGGCGGAGCTGCAGCGTGGCTCGGGGCCATGACCTGGCACCGTGCATGGCCCCGCCGGGGCCGGCAGCACCTCGCGGGAAGTGGCTGGTGCCGGTGCTGGCTCCAGCCTCTCCAAAAATCCAGCTGAACGGGATGGGCCTCTCCGCAAACCTGTCGAGCCGCATTCAGCCGCGCCGGAGCCAGCGTCCGCGCGCCGCCGGCCGCCCGTGTGCCGTGTTCGACGTGTGCAGCCGGCGGGGCTGCCGAAAACTCGCTGCCGATGACTCTCCCCGCATGGCCCAGGCCCCGGCACAGCTGCGGCACCGAGGTCCCTCATGTGTGCCATGGAGGTGGGTGTCCCACCCCGCCATCTCCCCATCACCCCCGGCATGGGGACGCCCGGTTGGGGCAGCCATATGTAACAGGTCTCTTCAGCCCAGAGCCAGTCTGGAGCAGTTTTCTCAAACACGGGCAATTAAAGTAATGGGAAAATGGAAAGTATTCGTCAGGGAGCTGCAGTGGCAGAGGGGGAAGGCGCTGCGGTGAGTCAGCCATCCAAACCAAAGCCCCAGCGCCAGGTAAACAAGCCGCAAACCAGAAGGTGTTAGTCACCGGCTCTGGCTGCGCCAGCCCCAGCCTGGGAAGGGCATCGGTGAAACCCTCCTGCTCCGGGAAAGGGTTCGGCGGCACCAAACCCTGCCGGCAAGAGGAGAGGAGCACCCACTCCCCGTCACGGCGTGGAGATCCCACCAGGACCATCCATCTCCCCCATCTGTGAGGATGTCACGGGGATGGGGATGTGGGACGTGCGGCCGTGCATCGTTTTTCAGGCGAAGCGGTGATGCAGCGCCTTTTCCCGCGGCGGCGGGCACTGCCGGGGCAGGAGCAGGATGGTCGGGTGCTCCTCCCAGGTGGCCATCGCTCCCCACAGGACCTTGGGCAAGTCATTTAATCTCTCTGCGCCGCCACCTCGCTGTCATTACAGTGGAGCCAGACGGATGGATGCCCAGGGGAGAGGGCAGGATTCCTGGTTTAAAGCCGGCAAGCCCTGGGATCCCCACTGGATCCAGGCTGGGACTGAGCAGCGCCTGCGAGGGCTCCCCTCCTCCTGCGCTGCACCGGTGGAGTCCCAGCCACGGGGGGCTGGATGCGGCCCCTAGAGCCATCCAGGCCGGCTGTGGGGAGGGCCGGAGCCCCCAGCCCAGCCCTGCCTGGGGAATACCTGGCAGGGGAGCCATTGGCCAGGGGAGGCTTGGATGCCCCTCAAGCCACCCTGCGTCAAATAGGGGTGAAACCCACAGGTTAGAAATCTGTATGGGGGTGGAAAACCACCCTCACGGACGGAGGGGAAGTCCCCCGAGCTGCCCCAGGTACTGCCTCTGTGCCCTGCACGACCTGTGCCTGATTTTCCCATTGGGAAAAATAAAAGGACCCAAATTATCCACTGGAGGAAACCCACAGCACTCGACTGCAGCTGATGCAGCCCAGAGAGGAGGATGCAGCTTCCACGGGGCTGGAAAAGGCCATGAGGATGGTCCAGCGCAGCCCTCAGCTTTGCTGGATACTCACAAACACACACACACACTTGAGCTCGTCCCAGAAGCCGCATTAAATCACGTCCCACCAAGCAGAGATTTCCTCTTATCCAGAGACGCCAAATGCCTGCGAGTTCATACCCTTTTCCTAAAATTGGGCCAATGGTTAATTACGCTCCCAGTCGGGTTATCGGTGACCGGGTCCCATGGCTGCTTCCTGCCATTGGACCTCGCTGTACTTTAGCAGGGAAAATCCGGCTCTTTTGTTCCCACACGTGCCCCCCCCGCCCCTGCCTTTTGGCTGGGCTGTGCCTGTTTGGGGGGGGCAGAGTGGATCCCCCTGTGAGGGGAACGGCTGCCTGTCCTGCCCACTCCCCTCTCGCCGCCAGCCTCAGCATCCCTGATGAAAATATTGTCCCATGAAAAACCGTCCGGCTTCCTCCATCACTAGCCCCCCTTGGCCACCGCCCCCGAGCTGCCAGCCGCAGCCGTCGGATGTCTGCTCTGCTGACTCCATATAATGCAAGTTTTACAAATGGAAATGTCACATGGCCGTAAATTAAACACTTTGGAGAAACCCATTATAATGCAGCAACACAATTAGCTTTATCAGCCAGCCCAGAGTCATGCCAAAAACCAAAGCCGACTCACTTGACAGGAGCTGCCATCCATGAAACCAAGCTAACGACCTTAATTATATTTTTAGCTTCTAATTTTTGGCTGACAGTATCCCCAATTACCCAGCCCATAATTTGCCCAGGGACTGCGATCAGCCTACCTGGTCTGTAATTCCCAGGGTCAGCCCTTTTATCCCTTTTAAATATTAGACTCCCGCTGGCCACCGTCCAACCCTCTGGAATTTCCCCAGGGGTTTTTAGTGTTAAAAATTAACAGCAGAGCTCCTCGGCAGCCTGCGAGCCCCTTCTTGCGAGTGTCCTGCCAGAAACGCCTCTCATCCTGAGAAAATCCAATGATGTCGGAGGTGGGGATGGGGAGTTGTCCCTGCCAGGTTAAAAACGCCACGTTATCCGATCAATTGCTCTGGCCAAAGATTGTTCGTTGACTCATTTTCCTGATCTGCCACCCACGCTTTACACCTCAGCACACAGCCCCGGCCGCTGAAGCATCCTTTCCCTGCCCTTTCGCTATGCATTTATAGGGTTTTATCCTCGTTTCTGTGCCAGCCCTCAGCCAAGCCGGGTCTTTCCCCGTCCGTCTGTCCCTGCTCTCCAGCTGGCTACTGGGTTTGGGGACCCGGCCCTTGTTTTCAGTAACGCTTCCCTGTCCTGACCCGCGCTGGGTTTTGGCAAGGTGGCCCTTGCAACGTCACTCCCAATGACGCAGATGGGCACCCCTGGAGCCTGGACAGCCCGCAGCCCCCCCGGCACAGCCACTGTGAGGGGGCAGACCCCATGGCACAGGGGCTCCCGGACACCGGCGGGTGCTGAGCACCCTTGGGACAATGCGCCAGTGCAGCCCGGTGGGGTGGTGGCAGGGTGGGATGGCGGTGCAAAGGGCGGAAGGGGGCGGTGCGGGGTCGGCGGGGGCACCTGAACCCCACCTTGCCCGAGGGGCTGGTGCAAACAGAGTGGGCAGGAGGCAGGCTGGCTGCTGTGGGGCAGCATCCTCCCTGGCACAGCGACCCTGGCCAAGTTGGGCTGCAGTGGCCGGTTGGAGGATGCAAAGGCAGCCAGAGCACCCAGCGGGGAGCCAGGCTGGGCTAGCCAAGGGTGCCATCTCCTGGGGAGAGACCCAAACAGCCAGGAGCATGGCGGAGCATCCTGGCGCAGGATGGGTCCCCCTGGGCTGCAGGAGTGGGGGGGCTGCACCCCAGGGTGCAGCACTCTCGCTGCCCTCGGCTGGGCTGCGGCGTGGCAGGCAGGGCAGGCAGGGCGGCTCCAGCCACGGCCGCAAACACGCCGCGGTGGTTCTTCACCAAGGGGATGGCCACGGTGCGACCGTGGCTCCGCAGCTGTGCGTGGGCGCGGGTCCTGCGCAGGCACCCAGAGTGTCACCACGCACCCGGCCGGTCACCTGCCCGCGCCCAAAAACCAGGCAGCAACGGCGGCTGTCGAGCCCCGGGAACCTTGTGGTTTTGGTCACGGAGAAGCTCTGCGCTTCGCCGGGAGGAATCGGTGGCAGTGGCAGGTCACCGAGGACAGCCAGGCAGTGCATGGGGGACGGGCGCATCCCCACCCCAGCGCATTTGAGCGCACGCGTCCGCAGGGAATTAGGGTGAAAGAAATGAGTCCTCAGAGCCATCTGCGCTCAGCCTGGCCTCACAGTTGCCGGTTTTGACCCAAAATGACTCGTCTTCCCCTTCCTACCCCCACGGCCCCTTGTTTCGGGTCCCAAAGGGAGCACGTGTGTGAGCAAATGCCTTGGCCGAGGCGCAGCCCTGCCTGAGCACAGGGACCGCAAAGGGCAGAGGGGCCGAGGAGAGCCTGGGAGGAAAATACCCCAGCAAAGCTGCTCAAAGGGAAGGAGAGGCATCCCCAAAAAATTTTCGGAGCCAAATATTATCTACCCTGTCTGCCTGATACCCCTGTCTCTCTTTGCAGCAATGTCACTGGGGCAAGAGCCCAGAAGAAAAAAAAAAAATTAATGTCGGGACAAAACTGGGTTCTTTCACCCCAAATAGATCGTGGCATCTCTTGGAGCCATGTGCAGATGGGTGCCGAAGGATGCACAACGATGCGGGGGGATGCAGAGGGATGCAGATGGGAGGCTGCATGGGGAACCGCCGATCGATGCTCTCCCACCAGCGGCACACGGCCAAGGATGGGTTTAACCCAGGGTTTGACCAGAACAGGGTGCTGGCAGCTGCTGCCCGATCCCTGCCTGTGTCCCAGAGCACAGGGACAACCCCAGGCAGGGCAGTCACCGCCTTGGCTGTGAGACGGCAGCTCACGGGGGACCATGTTTGGAGGTGCTTAAGAGCCACACACCGTCCTCGGAGGCTGTGGGAGGGGGTGATGCCGCTCGAGGCACAGAGGGTCAGGCTGCTGGGGCGCACGGCCGAGGAGCTGGGGCTCCGGTCACAGCACATACAGAGAACTTTCAAGCCGAAATCACATTGCCTCATCTCTGCTCAGCGAGGAGGGACAAAGTGCTTCTCACTTCCCTCTTGAGGGCACACCAGGGTGGAAACTGCAAGCCTCCCACTGCTATTTACAGAGGCAGGTTTCCCCTGCAAAACCCCGAGAGCCGGAGCACAGGGCTGGGGCCGTCGCTCCAGGGCCACGCTCCGCCACGCTCAAGCAGCGCAGGCGATGCCGAAATCATGGTTTCCTTTGCCCTCGGCTTTAGCTTTGCAGGGGAACGGGCCGTGGGCTCTGCCACCTGCCCAGGGCACAGCACCAGTGGGACGAGTCTGCACAGGGATGGCCACCAGCTACGGGCAAAGGTGCATTTTTTCCCCCAAGCCCTTGCACCGCGCGAACCCCCTCCCAGCCATGCCTCTGCCTTCCTGCTCCCTCCTGGGACCCTCCACAGGTCTTGCCGGTGGGAGACTCAAGCCCAGCGATGGTCCCATCCTTTGCATCAGATGCACGTGCAGAGCCACGACACGCGTTGGCGCTGCAGCGTCCCTGTGGCCACGGTGTCCCTCCTCTCCCAGCCCTCGCTCCAAGCCCCGTGGTCCATCGGACGGTGCCAACGCTGGTTCCCTCCCTCCCGCAGGAGCTGGGACACGATGGGCCACATCCAGCCGCAGAGATGCCGGGTTTCTCTGCTTTGGGCTTTGTTCCCCGTGAGCAGGTTCAGCCTCCAGGGTGCCTGCGATGGACGCAGAGCGTTGCACCCTGCAAGCGGCCCTTTGCTCTCTCTCCGTTGCCATGGCAAGCCCAAAGTAGGAGTTTTTGAACTGAGTGGAAAAAACCTTGATGCTGCCCCGCTGATGTTTATAGAAAGTAACAGGTATTGCTTCTTCCTTCCCGCTTCAGCTGCTTCTGCAGAAAGGTCCCACCGGGCTGAGCTGAGTCACTGTTCTGCCACGCTCCCACCGTCCCTCGCTCCTTGGTGGCACAGTCGTGGTCACGGCCACACACAGCCCTGCCCCAGCACCTCTGCGGGAAAGGGGCAAAGCATCCAGAAATTAATGCCCTGCCAGTGGAAAAGGGGGAAACCAGTAACCGGACAATTTTCTTTCACTAGACATTCCCTACGGAGCGTCGTGCCACCGTCCGGATCTACCCGGGGTAATTTGCTGGTCGGAGGCACCAGGGCAGCCGTGGTGGTGGTTGCAGCCTGGTGCCTCCTGCCCCATCTGAGCGAGGGCTGACGCTCCCAGCACCACGGTGGGGTCGGAATCCCACGCCGGAGGCAGCCCCAGGGATGCTGCCCAGCTGCTCCGTCCCGGGTTTGCTGATCAAGCCCATTCCACTCACAGGGTGAGGTGAGATCTAAAAATAAATATACAGCTGTACCCTTGCAGGCTGCCAGCGGCGCCGAGGTAGCTCTTTCCCTCTGCGAAAACCAAGCCGTGCCGTCAATGCTTCGTGCACCTCCACTGCCAGCAGCGAGGGCAGCCCCGGGCCCCAAGCCCAGACGGGCCCCAAGCCCAGCCCCTCCGTGGCCCACACAGGGCAGCTCAGGGCAGCGTAGCCCTCCAGCAACCCTCCTGCCTGCCAGGCGCTAGATAAAAGCGGTGTTTAAAGCATCTTATTGGGGCCCGTGAGATGTTCTACGTGCCGTGAGCTGGAGAAAGGCCAGCGGGGCGGGCTGACCATCCTGCGGACAGGGAAAGGACGGGAGCGCAGAGCGATGCTCCGTCCCAGACGGAGGGAGAGTAAGTGCCGTGTGGCATCAGTGGGATGTTACCCACGGGGCTCTGCCGGCCGGGACACAGAGCCCTGGCAAGGGGGACGTGCTCCTCTCCACCTGCAGCATCCCCTGAGGCTGCATGGCCTCTCGCTCTGGCACAGCTGCTCCTTCTCGGCATAGTCTGGGAAAAGCAATAACCCACAGGGTCGCCTGCCGGCTCTCCTGACCCAGGGGAGCTCTTTAGGGAGCAAAACGTAGAATCACAGAATGGTTTGGGTTGGAAGGGACCTTAAAGATCATCCAGTTCCAACCCCCTGCCCTGGGCAGGGACACCTCCTGCTAGACCAGGCGGCTCAAAGCCCCGTCCAGCCTGGCCTTGGACACCTCCAGGGATGGGGCAGCCGCAAACAAAACATCCTTCTCTGCAGAAAACCTCCCCCTGCAGCCAGGCGACGCAAGGGCAGGTGCTGCGGAGCCCCCACTCCTGCAAGCCCCTCTGACACGTGGCCGCCTGGCCCAGGACACCCCTCCCCACTGGGTGCCTCCCTCCGTCCCCGTCCCCCCAAGCCCAGGGAGGCCCGGCGAGCCAATGCAAGGCGCTGTGTGTGCGGCAGATTTGCATCGAAGGGATAAGGGGAAACCCCAGGAAACGCAGAGCCCAGGCATTAATCAAATCTATCTCTAATAATAAACTTCCCGAGCAATGCGCGGGCTCGGGGCTGGAGCTCGCAGTGCGATGGCAGGAGCCAAGGGGGATTAGACGTCGCGGGAGAGTCAAACGTGAGTGACGCCATGAAGGGCTGTGTGGGGACATGGGGGTGAGGGGCTTGTCCGTGCCAGGGCTCAGGGCCATGGTGACATTTCCAGAGTGCTGGCAGGGAGCGGAGGGTCTCCCTGAGCTCTCACTGGAGGAACGGAGCCACCACAAAGGGCTTCGACCCCGCTGGAGATGGTCAGTGCCACGGGGCTGGAGATGAAGTGGTCACTTAATGCTTTGGATGAAGGGTCCTTAGGGGAGTTTGGGGTGCTGGTCCCCGGTGGGTGCAGAGGCAGAGGGGAAGACACACTTGGCTCTGCTGGAAAACACGTGGCTGCAAAGCCTGGTTGCACCGTGCCGGGAGCACCACGCGGACCTTGAGGCTCCCCAGGGAGGGGAGCTCAGCCATCGGGCAGGATTTGTCCTAGATGGGGACAAACATCTGGCTTAGACCTGCCCTTGCAGCAGCGGGGAAAGAGCTGCCCAACCTACAGCCCCCCTGGCTCAGACGCAGCCCTGGATCTCCGTTTCCCATGCAGTTATCCCACGTGAAACCCCACCATATCTCAGGGATGAGCCGGCTCACTGCCATCCCCAGGGTTCACTGCCATCCCCAGGGCTCGCCGCCATCCCGAGGGCTCACCGCCATCCCCAGGGCTTGCCAGGACACATCGGGGTCTTCTCTTTCTTCTCTTTGGGTAAAAAATACCTTCAAAGAGCATCTGAGAAGAACATCGTCCCGAGCCTCGCTCTGCCCTGGGGAATGTCCTCAGTCAGCTCGAGAGAAAGTAATTATTTAATTTTATAGCAATGTTAATTGAACAACTGGGACTATGAGGCCAGCATCCCTGTGCCGAGTGGATTTATCCTTGAGAACGGGGGGGGTTTACATGTGCTGCCCCAGGCAGGAGCCAGTTCACGGCAGGCAGTGGAGCAGCCCATCCTCAGCCCCTCTGCAGGGAGGGAGCTGCGTAGGCAGCAGCAGGACAGACGGACACGCAAAGTACCCAACTGCTGCACGCTCCCATGTGCTAGAGAGAGGGGGTTTCTATATAAAAAGGGGGGTTTCTATACAAAAATCAAAGTTTGGCTTTGGAACATCTGTGGCGCAGAGGTCCAGCCAAGGCAAGGTGCAGCCTTTGGGCCCGCGGAGGCCGGCGCTGTGCCGCGCCATCGGGGAGCTTTAAACCTTTGGGGCACTGTCAGCCCCGGCAGGAAACAGCTGTGGCTGCCCGGCACCGCTCCGCAGAGGGATGCGGTCGCCCGCGAGCCCTCTCGGTCTGCAAATGGCACATTTCCACCGCAGCCGCCCTCGTGCTGGGTGAGAGCTTCCTGCAGTTGCTCGGTTGCGCTCACAGCAGACCCCGCGTGCGGCACGGCATGGCACGGCTGAGATGGACTGAGGCCATCACTTGGGTCACCTCCAAGGCCAAACCCTGCGGTGGCACAGGTGAGGCTGCAAATGGAGATACGTGGCACCCAAAGATGGGGACATGCCCAAATATTTCAGCTTCTAATTAGTAAATGCCCATTAGCAAGCTAGTTCTTAAAATTGTAAGTTGTCGGCTAGATTTTTGTGCTGCTGCTGATGCCTCCTGGCCCCTCTGCCTTTGGCATCACATCCAGCCCACGCAGGCACAGGGCGCACCAAGGCAGGAGGACGGGATGAAGGGATCCTTGCAGGGATGGGAGCACGTCCACCCCCAGGCATCCCAGCTGGCACTGGTTAAAAGACGTCCCTCCTCCTGCTCCTCAGAGAGTTTTACACATCAAAATCAGGTTTCGTTATGATGCCGGAACACCAAAGGGAGATGTCAGAAATTACGCAGAGGATGGCACGAACCACCCCGACGCCACAGAGGAATTCAGAAGTTTCCAGAATTAAAAATCATTTCAGAAGACGTTACCAGCGGTCGTTCTGGTCGTATTTCTGTTATTTTCAGAAAAGCACATAAAGACAGGAGCGGTTCCCCCTGCTATTGCTCCCCCGGGCAGTTGCGTGCAGCCCCAGACCCTCAGGGCACAGCACGGGGTCCTCTCCCTGGATGTCCCCAGGGACCGGCGTGGGCCACGCTCATGTAGGGTTGTCATCTGAAGAGCCTGAAGCAGATTCTGCTGTCGGCTCTTGCCCAAGCCGAGGATGAGAGGGGGCTGGGGCACAGCCAGGCACCCCCCCGCGAGGGCTCCCAGCCCTAGCCAAGGGACGAGGTAGCTTCAGGGCAGCCCCGCAGTTGCCACCCCATACCTACTCACCTCCTGTTCTGCAGCCATGGATGGGACGCATGTCCGGTGGGATGCCATGAACAACTGCACCGATCGGCAGTACTGGGACGCCCTCGTTAACCAGTGCATCCCCTGCAGCGTCGTATGCGGCCGGTCCACAGTGAGGAGGTGTGCTGCCCTGTGCGGTGAGTGCCGGGGGGCCAGGCCTAGGGCCGTGTCCTGCGGGGCTGCCCTTGGACCCAGCGGGCAGCGATGGGGCAAAGCTGGGAGGGGGCATCGGGTCCTGGGAGGAACCACAGGGCAGGCTCCGAGCCAGCTCAGCTCAGCAGAGCTTCAAGCCAAAAACGCTGGGGAACGTGACAGCTTCCCAGCGATGGGTTGGGTCTGGCAACAGCTCGGCACAGACCGGGATCAAGTTGTCCACGTCTGTGTACATCTCCTTCCCGGGGTCACAGGGAGCCTTCCCAGAGCCGCGTCAACACTCGTATCCCTCATCGGTGACACCCCACCCTCCAAAGGCAGGGCCTCCAGGCACATCATGTTCATTTGATGTGGATAATTATAAACTCAAGCATGTTTTCAAGGCCGTACTGCGAGCCCTGTGCTGGGGCAGACACCGAGGTGCAGTGATAACGGTTGAGGACAAGGGAGACAGATGCACTTTGCACCCAAACCCCGTGCACAACCCTGTGCGTGGCCCCTTCCCTCCCCATCGAGCCGTGGTGCGGGGCGGCTGCACCCTGTCCCGGGGCACAGGGGACCCAGCCCTGCTGCAGGCCTGCACGCAGCGACAAGTCACATCTCCCCGTTGGGGACAGGATATATCATCCCTGGGGTCCCGAGCAGGTGCTCAGGCAGGTTTTGGGGTGTTTTTTGGGCTCCCACCAGGAGCCGCCGCGGAGGTGTAAGTCCGCACGTGTCTGGCTGGGTACCATCCCCTCCCCGCGCAGCTGCCAGCTGATGCCTTTCCCCAGTATTCATCGTATGGCCAAATGCCACCGAAAATGCCCTGGGTTTGTCACCCTGCCAGCCCCGGAGAGGTTGTCAACACTTACGGCAGGGTGCAGGTCTCGCCCTGTGCCCATCCGAGCCGTGAGCTCGTTCAGGGCGGCCATGGGCTTGTCCTCCCGTGAACCCAGGCACCAGCGTGGAGGGAGGGCAGTGGTTTGGGAGCTTCGTGCTCAAATGACAGGGGAGGAGAAGGAGAAGGAGAAGGAGGAGGAGGAGGAGGAGGAGGATGTGCTCAGGACACCGTGTTCATCTCCCTCCCCTCCTGCAGAGTCCATGGACTGCAACAGGAAAGCCGGCTTCTACTACGATGAGCTCCTGAAAAAATGCATCAACTGCACCACGATCTGCGGGCAGCATCCGAAGCAATGCGCCCCGTCCTGCGAACGTAAGGCTGCGCCGGAGGGCAGGGAGAGCCGAGATGTGGGGCTGGGCTGGGCTGGAAGAGGAGTCAGGTTATGGAACCAAAGCTGGGAAAGGGGCAGCAAAACCCCCCTTTCTTTGTCCTGGGGGTTGTGCGTGTGCTGCCATTTCATTAGGACTGGGGAAAAGAAAGCCAGGGTGTCCGCCTCTCTCCCATTTTCTCCATCACACCGAGGCTTTTCCCCGTTTGCCTGTCGGTGTTTTACAGACCCAGCCTTCAGCTCTGTCAGCCAGGGGCAGGAGGGGCAGTCGCGTCTCCCACCTCCCTGAGCTGCCTCCAGCCCCCGGGGAGGGGGAGCGGGAGAGGACAGGTTATTTTCCCCCCGAGATCTCCAAGTCCCACGTCGGGGTTGAGCTGTGAGCACTGGAGAAGAGGGAAGGGTGGGAATGGGGGGTGGGAAGGGATCTCCTCTATTTTGCCATGGAAGAGAAACGCAAGCAAACAGAGGCAGTGCATGGTTGCTTTCAAATTCTTCCCAAGCGGAACGCACAAGCGCAACACCCTTTCCCTATCAAAGGGTCAATAGCGTGAAGCGTGTCCCTGAGGGGTCTCTAAGCAAACCCCTCTCTGCCCGGCCCACAGCAGGTGCCCTGGTGGCCACCCCCCCTCCTGCAGCCGGCCTGGACACGGCCTTGCCCCCGGGGGCCGTGCTGGAGCAGAAGCCGTGCGTGGAGCAGGAGCCGTGGCTGGTGGTGTACCTGCTGCTGGGGCTCTGCCTCTGCGCCCTCCTCTGCTCCCTGCTCCTGGGCTGGACCCACCTGCGGAGGAAGGGAGAGGTGGTCTCCTGCCAAGCCAGCCCCGGGACCTGCCACCGCAGGGAGGACTCTTCCAAAGGTGAGTGCTGGGGGCACTGGGGGAGGACGGGGAGGTTGTGGTGGACAGGTTGCCCGGTACCGCTGGGGGGACAGAAAGCGGAGCCAGGACATAAGAGGGGTGGGGAGGAAAAGCAAAGCCAGCGATGGGCACCGTGGTTCAGCCTGAGCCTGGAAGAGGAGCGGGACTGCAGCCCTGTGCCCCGATTCTCCACCGCACACCCCCCCCTCCCCTAAGTCTCTCTTGCGAAGTCACGGGCGCTGGAGCCACACCATCAACCCGCAGCTCTCGCTCTCCGGCCGGAGGCTGAGCTGTGGGGAGGAGGAGCTGCAAAAAGCCAACCCTCTTCCAACATGAACCACCTGCCCAAGGAAGGGCTTTCAGGGCAATCGCAGCTCTGGGTTCCTTCGCTCGGGGCTGTGCCAGGTCCGCTTTGGGGCGAGGGGCTGCCTGGCAAGAACCATGGTAACACTGGCCACTTGCTGCTTCAAACGGGCTAATGATGCAGACGGTCCGCTGAATTACCTTGCGGCATCAAACGCTGAAGTTTTAGCCCTGGAACCGGAGGGGCTTCGCAAATCTTTGCTTTAGGGAGAAAAGACAGGGAAAGGACAACGTGCAGTAAGTCAAGATAGAAAAAAAAAGACGTTTTTATTCTCCCTCCTCTGCTCCTCCCCTGCCTTTAAAAATAAAAAGGTCTGTTTACCTATTTATGTATAACACATACACATTTGCACATGTACGCTTCAAAGCCATCATGCTGGATGTCAAAAATCAGAGAGAAAAAGCCCAGGAGCCGGCGCGTGGCTCAGTCACTCTCCAGCAGAGCTGTAATTCAAGCCATTCCCATCTGCTTTGGGCGAAGGACACGGTGGCATTGAACGTTCCACTTTCAATGGAAGCCGTCAGGTTCAAAGAGATTTACTGTGTGGTTTTTTAATACCCCCAGCCTAACCTTGCTTATCAGGTCTCAGATGTCGGAGCAGAGCCCTGTGGCAGCTCGTGTCCAGCCCACGGAGCGTGGTGGGTCCCCTGAAGCGGCCATCGGCTTCACACGTGCTACGAAACCAGCCCTTAATGAAAAGACAATTTACATGTAATGTTATAAATATTACAATTGCTTTAGTGTTGTTGTGCCTGTTGAAGGCATTTCCCCCTGGGCTCTCATGAGCTGTGAGCCTGTAGGCGATGCTTTACGTACAACACACACACCGTGGGCTTTGTGGAAGCGGTGGGAGGTGGATGTCCTCTCCAGCTCCCGGACCGGCTCTTTACAGACTCCAGCGCAGCACCGCAAAGCATTTCTTAGGTGAAAGAATCTCCCTTAAGCTAACACACGTGGTTTATTTGCAGATCGTCTGGTGGAAGCGGGCAGCGTCGGTGATGGATCCACCGGCAGCAGGGTCCCAGAGCCGGTGGAAACCTGTGGCTTCTGCTTCCCTGGACACGGCTCCGCTGTACAAGAGACCAAATCGTGCCACAGCACCTCCTACCCCATCGGGGAAAGAGCTGCTCCCTCTCACACCGGCATATGCAGCACGGGAAGCGCTGGGGCCATTCCCAACCCTGACGACGGCCACTTCAAAATCATATGTTCTCCTTCACAAGAGAAGACGCCCATGGCCTGACCACTGAGAACGTTCCTGCACAGGATCAGACACGAGGGACGCTCCCTCTGCCCCCCAAAACACAAAAGCTGCTTCACCCTCCGTTTCCAGTGACCATAGCAGCTTCCACCATGACCAGCGGACCTGGCACAGTCTTTGCCCCAGGGCTGTGGCTACAGACAGTGCAGTTTTCTTCCACTTGGGAAATGAAATTCTCATTATTCTTGTGCACTCCCAGCGGCAGAAGTCGCTTCCCACGAGCAGCGTCTTCATCCTCCGACTTGACCTCTGCAGGCTCCTCCGCGCGTCCCAGGCATGGGGAGCGATGTCTCATCGGGGCTTTTCATCCAGGTTCCACCATCAGCATCACTTTGTCTCTGCAAAGGGTGTTGATGCAGAGCCAGGATCAGACTGCGGTGTCCCCATGGAGAGCACCCCTTTCCCTGCCTGAAAACTCTACCGTGTACCACAAGCGATTTGCAAGCACAGCTGTGAGCATCTCAGACGTGGACTCAGACCCGAGAAGTTACTCATGGAAGTTATAACGTCCAGTGAACGCCGCTGCCACGCTCTCAGAGTGGCGTGTTTTCCAACTTCAACACCAGTTTCTTTACAGGACAGAAAATTTGGTAGGACACAACGCGGAAAGCTCCACTGCCAGCTTTCACCGCTGCTTGGAAGGGGAGGACAGGCCAGGGGCTTTGCCGTGTTACAGCACACAATGCTGCACGGGAGGAGCTGGGACAGGCACCAAAATCCCTGATGGAGCTGGGTTTAAATGTGAAAACTCGTCCAAGGCTGAGAACTTTCTAAAAGACTGAATTTATGTACATCTGGTCTGGGTTACTCAAAATAGCTGGTAAAAGCAATGAACCAGCTAGAGATACAGCTGCTTTGAGGGAAGATTTTTATCTGACCTGGCTTTGAAAGCGACCATGGAAAAATACGGGCTTCAACACGCAACCTGAAGTTCTCATTTTCACTAACGGAGAACGGAGGAATTTTTCACTTGGTGAGAGATCACTGCTGGTAGGAGCTCATCCCCTCCACTTGCTCAAACCGGAGCCTCGAACTTGGAAGAATAAATATGAGTCAATATATGCACAAATTGGTGCTGGGAAAGTAAGACAGGTGGAGAAAGCATGAGCAGATAGTTCTAACAGACCCTGTCCGCTCCATATGATGTTATTTCTTTAAATGTCAAGGTTTTCTTATCACTAAAGAAGGCGCCACCCTGGTGGTGACCATAACAAAGTCCATGCCATGAGTGATGTTCAGTCACAAAGCGGAAAGGCGTTAGGACCACATGGAACCCATTAGAACTAGAAAGCCCAAGAGGTGGTTTAAGGGGAGGGCTAAGAGCCCAGGCGCTGGTCCAACAGCTGGTACGTGGGGCAAAGTTTAGCTGTCTTGAATCGCTCCAGGAACCAAGCTGACGATTCTCCATCTCGTTGTCTTTGCGTATGGCCTTTTGTCTCTGCCCTCCGTTTAGCAAAGCCCTTATCGCGCAGCAGCACGAGGGATGAGGTTTGTATCGCACTGCATTTGCAGCCGAGGGGAGAAAACAAGCCTTTGCAAAACCGAAACCTCGTTTTACTCAGATGGGTCTCCTAAACGCGATGGGTGAGCCCTGAAGGCCACCATGGTGCGATGGGGAGAGCAAGGGCTTACCCAGGTGTGCTGAGAACAAAACACAGGTCGTGGCCAGGAGCAGCTGCTGGCAGGGAACAGTGACTGCGTCACCCCCCGCTGGCTCGGCCTCCCCCCGGACCTGCACCCCCTGAGCCTCACACTCTTGTCACCTCCCACAGTCCATGGGCCTCCCACCCTCCCTCGGCCTCCAGTGCTCTCACCCTCCATACCTCCTCCGCCTCCCATTCTTAACCTGAAGAACCCCCTTGGCCTCCCCGCCAGCTCAGTCTCCTGCTCCCTCTTGGCCTCTCCTCTTACATAGCCATCACCCCTGAGGCCTCCATCATCTTCCATGGCCTTAGCTCCTGTCATTTCCCTCCTGTGGAATCTGCTCCAACAGCCTCTGGTCTCATGGCATCAGTTCCCATGATCTCCAGTCCTGTGGCCTCCTGCCCCATGGCCTCAGCTCCCACAGTCTCTGACACCATGGCCCCAAATACCACGGCATCACTAGCATCCCAATTCCTCTAAACCTCCAAAGTCTTTTGGCCCCAGGAGCCACCTTGGCCCACACCCATGCTCAGCCTCCCACCCACTTTTGACCCTCAACCCTTGCTGAACCTCAACTGTTCCTTGGAGTCCCACCCACTTTTGGCCTCCACCCCTGCAAAGCCTCAGCTCTTACGACTCCCAACTCCTTTTGGCCTCCCACCTCTGCTCAGCCTCAACTTCTCATGGGCCTGCATCTTTGCATAGACCGATCTCTACGTGAGCTTCCCCCAGTCTCGGTTTCCGTTCCAGCTCAGCCTTACTCTTTCTGCCTCCCACCATCTTTTGGCATCTGCTCTTGCTCTGCCTTTTGTCTCCTACACCCTTTAGTCTCCCCGAGCCTCCACCTGCATTCCCGCTCAGCCTCTGCTCCTGCTCTTCCTCACACTCCTCTTCCACCTCCCTCAGCCTTTTGCCCTGCCCCTGTTCTCCCAGGCTCCTGCTGTTGCTCACCCTCCCAAAGCCTCCTGGCCTCTCCTCCCGCTCCACCACTGCTCAGTGTCCTGCTCCCTCTATGGCCTCCCACAGCATCATGTCCTCCACTCTCGCTGGGCCTCCCCACCACGCTGACCTCCCACTCAGGCTGGGCCTCCCCAGCACCGAAAGCACTGCCTCTCTTCCTCTTCTTGGCTTCCCCTCCCCACCTCTGTGGGGCAAAGGGGTTTTGCACTTACCTGGGGGCAGTACCAGCACGTCCCCCCGGCACCAGGGCTGGGAGCGCCCCCGGGCCCATGGCTACCTCTGCCCAAGTGCTTCCCAGTGAGGACAGGGGCTCCAGGAGATAGAAAACCCTCCCAAAACAGATATGGTGCCTCATCACGCTACCCCTTCCCAGCACGGAGCTCCTGCGGCAGCTTCAGCCCGGCTCTGGTGCCCTGCAGACATTCAAGTGCCACCTCCAAGGACAAGCGCTCGTCACCCGTTGGGAACCACTGGCCACACCACTTGTGCAAGGAGATTCAGAACCTCATTGAAAAATAGGATAGAAACAACTGAACACATGCCACCAGTTTTGCAATTAGGGCATCTTTTGAGGATCAAGAGGCATCATTCAAACGAGAAAGCTTTTAGGAAAGCGTTTGTGCCAGCCAGCACACGGGCTCACCCTGCGTGGCGCTGGCAAGTGGAGCTCCTGCTCCAGTTGGCCCAGGAGGCCACTTGCCTTCTCACACCCAGGTAAAGCCCATGTTGGACTGGGGCTGTCCCCCCTGTCACCACACATCCCAGAAACCAGGGAAAATACTCATCAGAAGCCAAGTCCTTCCCCAATATCAAGAGGGGAGCATTCCTCACGCCCGTCAGGGAACGTTACTACAGTCATCAGCATATGAAAGAAAAGATAACATGGAACAACTTGAACAAACCAGCAGTGAGAATAACGCACAGGCTCCCAGACACAACCCTTGGACGCTGGAGAACCGAGAGGAATCAATGGATTTGGTATCGCATTTGCAGCCACTGGCCAACAGCCCCAGTGGAGCACACCTGGAGACATCACCTGCAGTACCAGAGGGACACTGCAGCTACGGGACACAAGCAGTTACAGCTGTGATGAGTACGTGGAATTAAGGGCACTGATTTTGAGCAAGAGCATCCACCTGGGGGTTTAGTCAATTCTCACATTTCTACTTTTGCTCAGGTTTTCATTAGGCACCAGCATCAGGTAAAGCTTCATCTCCAGTCAAGTGGCCGAGGGACAAGAAAATATTATACCACTTTCTGGCTATCTGTGTGTAGAGCCACGTTCCTTAGTGGTAGATAACAGAATAGACTCCAGCGCCAGCCTGCATCACCACACCGGCCTTTGTTTCCAGCCATCTCTGCAGATGCCTCCTCACAACAGACCACGCTATGCCGATATAAAACCGTACCTTAAAATAAAGCAGTCAACCCCAAAAAGCCCCCCCAACTGAAGCGGGTCAGCACTGAAGCTGCGCAGCCACCACGGCACGGAGGAGGCAGCCTCTTGCTGCTCATTAGGCACAACTTCATCAGCCGTTCATTAGCGTCTCGCTGCACAGCAAGGCATTTTGTGGTCGGCGTTTTTCCTAAAGGTGACGTGAAGAGAGTTCTGCAGAGAGAAACCTCCCGGTTCCGCGGGGAATAAACACGGCGTACGAGCTGCGTGGCTATTCCCGAGGAGCCAAAGGGTAGGAGAAGGCTGGGTTTGAGAAAAAGCATGGGGAGGGGACGTGCTGCTCCTGTGACAGCAGCCGGTCTTCCATTTTTATACAAAGAGGGAAAATGCTCTCTCCTCCTCCAGCAACCTGCGCTGATTTACTGTTGCAGGAAATAGAAACACGCCTGGTGCGACGCAGGGAGAGACACGGGGGGTGGGATGGGG
>VWZL01005045.1:0-17412 GCA_013396915.1 Stercorarius parasiticus | reverse complement strand
GTGCCCAGGTGGCCAAGAAGGCCAACAGCATTCTGGCTTGTATCGGGAATAGCGTGGCCAGCAGGAGGAGGGAAGTGATCGTGCCTCTGTACTTGGCACTGGTGAGGCCTCACCTCGAGTACTGTGTTCAGTTCTGGGCCCCTCTCTACAAGAGGGACATTGAAGTGCTGGAGCGGGTTCAGAGGAGAGCTACCAAGCTGGTGAGGGGTCTGGAGACCAAGCCATATGAGGAGAGGGTGAGGGAACTGGGCATGTTTAGTTTGGAGAAGAGGAGGCTGAGGGGAGACCTCATTGCCCTCTACAACTACCTGAAAGGAGGTTGCAGAGAGGTGGGTGTTGGCCTCTTCTCCCAAGTGAATAATGAGAGGACCAGAGGAAATGGTCTGAAATTGCATCAGGGGAGGTTTAGGTTAGCTATTAGGAAGAATTCCTTTACTGAAAGAGTGGTCAGGCACTGGAACAGCCTGCCCAGGGAGGTGGTCGAGTTGCCATCCCTAGAGGTATTTAAGAATCGTCTAGATTTGGCACTTCAGGGCATGCTCTAGTAGCAGAGATTGCAGGGGTTTTTTTTGTGTGTGTATGCGTTTTTTTGTGTGTGTATGGTTGGACTCGATGATCTCAAAAGTCCTTTCCAACCATGAAGATTCTATGATTCTATGATATAGGAAAGCCCTTATTGGTTATCTGTGTTAATATTTTATGTGTTCAGTCAGGAACACTTACTCCACCCTCTTAAGCACTGATTGGATTTAGTCTTATTAAACTTGATAATATTTTGATGTGTTTCATCAAATAACGCTTTCAGAGTATGTGGTTTTACCCACGTTTTCTTCCCTTCTGTTACCAATAAAGATGGCTAAACAGCAGCAAAATTATACTAAAGAGAACAATAGTACAATATAGAGCTTCTTATCTTTAAATAATTCAGGTACTGCTGACTGTGACCAAAATTCATTGCCATCTGTCAGTAAGTAGGTTTAATTTAGTTAAGCATGGCAATGCCTTCCTACCAGACAGCTGTCCACGTAAACCATGGCACCCTGCACTGAAAAATCTCAGCAGAAAGACCAGTAAGTGAATGAACATGGAGTATTATCCCTATCCAGTACTGACCAAGAATACATATATTTCAATTCATATATATATGTGTATATATATCTGATAAATATGTATATTGAAAAAAATATTTTCTCATATTTTAGGAGCATATGCTTCATGGAAAACATAGTTGAATAATTATGATCTAGTTTTTCTTATACCAATATTTCAAACTGCAGACTTTACACATAGCTAGATTAATAGGAGTCTCAAAACCCTACATCCCCCCCAAATTACCAGATCTTCTGCATTTTCCATTCAAAACCAAGTTTTTTAACAAGCACTATGGGACCTTTACAAGCCCTCTGGTGAATTTCAGACACTGCAGTATCACATTCAGTTCACACTCTCTTTTGGCAGTTTAAATTAGAACAAGTGAAGATGACCCTCTTTCTGCAGGGAGGGGAATTTCTCAGTCACAAGGACCTGATCAAAACTGTTAGAACCCATGTAAGTTTGGATGGATACAACACAAATAGTGAATAAAATAAAACATTATTGATCCTAACAAACTTTCAATGTATGGCTCAAATTTATACCGAGTTTATTATCACTTCTGTGCCTTGAAATCTCTGACCTGCAGAATCAGAGCAAACCATACTCAATGGATGGAATAAAGGTACTTTACTGAATGCATAAAAGTATGCACTTAACCTACAACAGAGAGCAGAAAATCTCTTGTTACTGGTAGTTGGGGAGGAAAGAGACTCTTATGTCACTACTGTAAACCACCACTATCACCCAAGCAACTGCTTCTCTTTAACAATATCAGCTTCCTATTTGTATTAAGGGATTTGGTAAGTACTCATGCTTAACTTGAAAAAAAAATGCCCTTCCTCTAGCAGCTAAAAAACCCGAAGTTCATAGGTGCATTATTATAATTAGACTATGCTTTGTGCTTGCACTGCTCAGCTTCAGGGACTCTGCTCTTCAGCTAGGGTAAGCTAGGAGGACTACGTATCACCGCTGCCAGTTAAAAATATTCTCATTCATCTCCCTACAAATCATTTCAACTGCATTCACTGAAGTCTGGAGTTTTCAACATTTACATATATTATATACAAGCTTTCTCCTACTAGTAATTTTTTTATATTCATCCCTGATGAAGGTTTTTCATGTGGCAACAAAACTTGCTTTGCAGTTTCCAGCATAGCAATACGCTTTCACTGCAGCCAGAAACTACAAGCAGAAAGTTTAAAATTGTTTTGCTCAAACGTTAATCAAAATAAAGTTAGCTAGTTTATAGTGAGACTAGGCCTACCTTCTAACTTAGCTGCTGCCGCTACTCTTATATTAAGTTAATGATACTTTTACATTTTTATTTTTATACATTGTCCATCATTCTCTGCATACTAAGTAATGTTCAGATCAAAAGAATCAGATCTCCCACGGGAATAACTTGGCTTTACTGCTGCCACTGCTAAAAATACCATTCCACACCCTAGGTCCATACCCATCCCTACTCTACTGATTCTTGTATATTACTCTTATACTTAAGATGTTGAAGTTGCTGTACTCCTTACTTGTATAAAAGGGGGGGGAAAATGGTGCTCTCAAGCTGTAAATTGGTAGTTCGGGTATAGTGCATTATAAGCTCACTGCACAAAACTGGAAAATTTAGACTCAGCAAATGTCCACCTCAGGAGCTGACTTACTTCTACGCAAGTCAAAGGTTGATGGTGACCTCACTTTAGATTCCTACAAGGTTTAGATTTTAGCTTCCTGCAAATCATTCTTAATTAATACACTTTAATAATTCATCTATCAACATGCAATTAAAGAAAATTGGTGGATTTTAAAGATTTAAACAATTAATTAAGGACTATAATTTTAATAATTAGTACGATAATCAGGAAAGGGGGGAGGATAGCAGCAAAAAACAAAGTGTATCATAAAAAATAAAGTTTTTGTAATAAAAACAGCAATACGAATCAATCTTTTCAGGAGAAGACCACTTTTATTTTATTCTTATTGGTTTTAGTACCAAATTTCAAATTCTCCTTAAGGAAAATATCCTAACTATTTTCAATGTAGAAACATAACACAAAGCATCCAATATGATTTTGGAGTTTCTTTTTTTTTTTTTTATTTTTTGCTTGAGGTTATTTATTCAAGGATCTTTAAGATCCTCTAACTGAAATAGATTATAGATTCTTTTGAATATATTATTTTTATAACTGCTGTCATAATATAAACCTGTCAGCTTTATGGTTTATACATGCTATATGATTCAGAAATTATAACTCAGCAGTTCTCATGTATTTTGATTCAGGGACTTATTCATCAGGGAATTGAGCTCATTGGCTAACTTTGAAAGTTTAGGTAAGAGCCTTTGCTTAGGGAATGCTGGTAAATTAAAATTTATTCTGAATATAATTCAGCTGGCATATGGATTGCCTCTTTTCTCTAGACTTTTCACCAAAGCAAGCTCAGTCATGAAGTTGTAATAAAGTAATAAAAATATTTACAACTAATTCAGGTATAAAATAATAATATGCAAACAATTTCTGTCATGAAAAAATGTGTGATAAAATAAAGTATCCTTTACCTTCAAATGAAATATCAATGATTGGGTATGAGAACATTATAATCCTAACTTTTAGCCTGGTTTGATATACTCTTTTAAAGGTAAATGATCACGTGAATAATAATTTTCATCACTGCATAGCAATATACTATGGAGCATTACTGGAAAATTTTTATTCTTTGAACCTATGGAAGTTTAAAATCTTCAAACAAATCATTGTCCCCAAATGTTATTCTCATGCAATAAGTAAAAGAATGGGATCTTCCATTATGATCAGATCTAAAAACCAAATGAACTTAGATCCTTGAAATGCGTGGTTTACATTGTCTACAAGAAGTCCTGAAACCTGTTGTTTAGCTGACTTCCAACTCAGGAGACACCCACCTCCCCTCCTTTCCCTTACTTCTCATTTGTAATTTCCCAAAGTGCCCACACTTGACTCTTCTATCTTACGACACACCTTTTTCAGTATCCAATGACTACGTCTGCTTTCACCAAAGCTCCTGAGGCTCTTGATCCATGGGGTGTACTTCCCACAATCAAGCACCATAGGACTGGCTTTAGAAAAACACAATAGCAATGGCTGCAGGTGCCTTTTAGATTATTCACAATACACTTTTTGTAAGGATGAGTAAAATGGTGATGAATTGTCACAAAAATTAATGATATGCAAGAGTGAAGACAGCTTAATTCTCATGTTACTCAATTTTTATTTCTGCTGATGACTTTTCATCCTCTCTGTAGTTTCGGTTCCGCTTTATATCTTATTAGCTCTCTGTTGTTATTTGCTGCAGTACAATATTCTGTTTCTGCAATAATGTTTTCCTCTCTATTGGCATGGGTGTTAGATTTAGCACATAACTTACTTTGATATCTTTTTGGTAAAGACAGGAAGAAAGTTATTGATCAGCATAAATATCAGCAGCCATATTATTAAATCCAGTGTTCTATACATACAATATTAAGAATTTTACTACATTAATAACTAATAAGTATATAAATATCCTTTCAGAGCTACATGAACTGCTTCTAAAATGAAAACATGAGCTTCATAGTGATGAAACACTATTTTCAGCAGATTAAAAATTCTTGTCATTAAATGAACTTTTGTTTTCACACATAGCCTGACAAATTCCATTACTCATACCATTTTCCTTGGAGTAATCCATAAAATATTCAAAGATGACAATGGTATAAGTTTTAACTAGCTTATTCTTTATCAAGTGCAGTTAAAGAAAGACACAGGTATATCAGCCTGACTGACTCTTAAAGTAGCAAAGGAGAGAGGAAAAGGCACGCTGGAATGGAATTTCTTACTCATTTCCTTTGACTTTTCCATTTATCATTAATAAGAATCTATGGTTGACCGTGGCCTTTACAAGGACCCTCTCCTTCCTCTCTCCTTTCCTTGTAAACTGAAATGGCAGCATAAAACAATATCATGTTAGGATCATTGCCATTACAATGCGTTTTAAAGTGAAAAAAATTTAAGTTCGCAATGCTTATTGCATGTATGTGGGTGAATGCCTGAAACTGAACTTTTGAAGTCTGCTGCTTACTATCTGCTCCCAGTATGGGCTGATTGCCAACATTCATAGCACCTGGATGAAACAGAAGCGGCATGACCCCAGGTCTGCCAGTTGATGGAGACAAGAACCGCAAATCAGAAGGCTGATCACACATTGTGCTTCTGCACAGGGACTATTTAGATTGGGAAACCAGGGGCTTGTGTTCTGGAAAGAAGAGCAAGTGTGAAAAAGAAGGGTTCCCAAAAGAGGAAGCGGTCTTGGAAAGATGAAGGTGCAGACCCTGCTTGCAGGAAAGATCCCAGAAGAGGAGAAAGATCCTGGAGATCAGGCTAGTAGGTGGAAACGAATGCCATTGAGCACGCAGGGACCTTGGCCACTAACACCCAGGAGTGGTGGCTGTGAGCAGCGGCATAGCATGAACTGATACGACTTTCTGCCCGACCTTCTTGGAGTGACCTCCCTGTGGGGAGCAAGGGAATGAGTGTGTGGGATGACCAAGTAGGGTAAAAGATCTAATCTTGCTGGTCCGTAAATAAACGCCAGCATCCAGATCCACTGCAGGTTGTCATTTACTCTGCTTCATCTGTGACAGAAGAAAAATAATGTCTAGAATGTATTTCTGGAAATGGCTTTTTTATGATCCCAAGAAAAAAACCAAATCAATTGTAGGCATAACTTGTTAGAAATGTGATGCTTCAAGAATGACCCTCTCCTTTCTCTCTCCTAAATGGTAAATGAGCTAAATTAACAGCAAAAGACCTTGAAATAGAAGTGTAGGAGGTCTAAATAGAAACTTGCATTGATCTACTTTTTTTTTTTAATTGTTGTTAGACATTGACTTAATGAGAGTTGTTTTGGTTGGCTGTGCTTCAGTTGCTTTGTGGAATAAGACTGATTGCTTAGCAGAAAAAAATCAAGTGTTGCACCACAGAGTCACTTGGTTGATATCAACCAAAACTTGCATTGTTTCTGGAGCCACTCCAGGAGCCTCCACGACCCAGAACAGGTCTCTGAGCAGGGTATGTACCGCCTGCGTGTAGCCATCTAACTTACAGCTCTGAGTCATCTTTAAGAGACACCTGTTCTCTCCATTTACTGTATAAGTAGTGAATTACACTAGAGTTAGATACCTAATATAACCTGACATGGATAGCTTGGAAATCTGTGTCCTTCCTTCTTGTCCTTTGGAAACAGTAAAGCACAGCTCATCATTCTTCAAGTACTTACTCCTGTACTCTGTGACCGAAGTCCAACCCCAGGTAGTTCAGGAGAACAGGGAAGGGAGAGTCTCTTTTCCAGTCTGACTCCCGTGCACAGATGCCAGTTCAAGAAATAACCCCATCCACAGAAAGAGAACATTAAGGGATTTTTTTAGCCATCTCAGCCCATCTGTGCTGATTTTTGAGCTTGCGACATCAGCAGCATGCCCCATATAAAATAATTTGTCTATAGAAATATACCGAGTGGATACGCTTTGTAACTTTTTTCCTCCTAACACATGCAGGGTATAAAGTTATGATCTGTAACCGTAACTGCTATGTGATCAAAACCAGAAAAATGAAATGAGGAAAGGAATTACATTTTTCCTCAGCATTTCTCTCTCAAAAGAGATTACGTGTTCTGAATTTCTTTGTGAGGATACATGATCTTGACAGTCAAGCTTTATTGAGGATAATTCCCGATGCTGTTGAAATAATGTGAATTCTTTCACGGATACGTGGAAAAACAATGGTTCCTTTGTTAAATTATTTTAATCAACCTTTTCGTTCAATTAATTGCCCGTGCCTTGCAAACATAAGGTGGCAATTGTTACATGTAAGAATTGTAGCTTCAGAGGCAAAAAATTACTGTGTCATTCTGTCAGATATCTGAGTAGCTCAGGGCAGTCTTACATACACCAGCAAATAGCTATAAATGTACTCGCCTGCCCACGGTCTGTAAAACTAGGCTGTAGAGTTTCAGAGCCAAGAAAGGTGATTATGGCTTAGAGACACTGCACTTAGAGTCTAGAGGACAATGTAGGTTCAGTGCTTCATGGAAATTTCACATAAGAAAATCCTAGGTGACCTTTTGCAGCTCGCTGAATCTCCCCTCAACACATCGCTGTGGTCAATTCAGGGCTGGCTGAGGACCTGGCAGTTTGCTGATGTTGCTGCTGAACCCCTTGCAGCAGGAGCAACATGAGCAAGAAAACTAGTGCTCACACAGAGCCTGGCAAGCTATGAAGTGGGATGGAAAGGGCCTGGAATAATATAAGTTTCTCTAAGTCCTGCTTAAGCATCATAGTGATAAAACATTAAAAAAAGGAAAAAAAAAAAGATGAAAAAGTACTTATATTTAGTATGAGGCTATATCTGAGACCACCTCTTCCCTGCTGTACTACTGCAATATTTCCATTCCAGCAGTGTGGTTTGGTTTGACTTAACACAGACAATGCGTACCGCTTCCAGGTAAGTCCGCTTGATCTTTTTCCTAAATTAGCAAGGATAAGCTCATAGGACATAAACAGAAAAAACAGTGTTCAGCCTTCAGCGTAAGACAGAAAATATTTTTCAGCGATGACAGACTTCCAGCTAATTCCCCATGTTTTTGCTTAGGTTTTCTTTAGAAGCAAAAGAAACTGACAAAATATTTATTTTTTAAAAAAAATTGACAACATTTTAGTGCTTTTAGTAGATATTCACTTGCTCTTGAAATAAGGTAGTAACTCCTGTCACCCTTTTATCTTAAGCTTTTTCAGCTCTCAGTATGTAAAGCTAGTCAGGGACTTCGAACATAAATTTGTGTGTGTGTACAAGCTCTTTGTATAAAATGCAGATAAGTAACACATTATTGTTGCAGCTGTATGCCTACACTCGCTTAAAAAAATCTCCAAACTGCTTTAGCATTCACCAGACAACTCATATATTAATGTAAGTATACGTGGGATTGTGTATATACTTAAAAAAAAATATTATTTATAATATCAGTACTGAAATAGACATAGAAAAGCTATATTAGACTGATGAGACACTAACCTGAGAGTCTTACATGTGTTTTTCATTTAGCATTAGAGATGGAAAAATTATTATTCTAAAAGTTATTACAGGCATACTTTATAACAGACATGAATAAATTACCTCTGCAGCATTGCAAAACAGACAAAAACAAAACAAAATCCTCCCCTCTGTTTTGATTAACCTAAGCAACAAGAAAAGCATTTTTATAGCTGCACTGATCTTGAACAGAGCTCGCCTGAGCTGGGGCTTTAACAAATTTAAATTGGAATACACAATGGTTAACTTTTGGTTAAAACAAATGAAAAATAATTGGAATGGCATCACTTACCAAAAGCTTGGTGAGTAAGTGATGTCTGCTTCTGCTCTGGCCTTTGGAAAAATGGCCAGTCTTGTGAAACAACAGAGGCGGAATGGAGATCACATATTTTTTAGGCTTTCTGAAGCAATTCAGAAAAGTTTCATGTCACTGGACATTGCTGTTGGTTTAAGTTGTAAATGGGAAAGTAAATCGATGGTGACTGAAAACTTCCCTTCAGGACAAGAACAAAGAGGACATCTATTAAGCAGGGAGCTTAGGAGTTTCAAAGAGATCATGAAGAATGGGCACCAGGGTGAAAGAACCTCGGGCCTTGCTCCTCTAGAACAGCATTGCCAATGCTTCCTCACCGTGCTGTGTTAGAAATGCATAATACATGACTCTCTTACTCCTAACATTGGACTTATTATGTAGCCAGGAAGGCCTATCAATTATTTTTGGTAATGAGTCATGATGAATGTGTTCTTCATTTTTATATGTCTATCAAGGCAGAGGTTACTTGCTAAAAAAAGAAAGACAAAAATTAAAAAATCAATGCTCCTTTGCACTGGAATGCAATAGTTGTAAGATGTGCAGCTCTGTGTCAAATCAAGGTTCAGGTCAAGCAATCAATTTTTCAGTAAAAATCCCCATCCACAGCGCAAGAGATTTCTACTGAAAAAAAAAAAAAAAAAGAAAAAATATCAATGCTTGACTATAGCCCCAGGTTCTATTGAGTAACACATGCTCAGTACTGTAACATGAGACATTATTATTAAGAAAACATGGCTATTGCTTTTGCAGGTTGAAGATCCCCTGAGAGGAGAAGTAAGACAGAGGCCAAAAAGGGCAGAGGTAGAAAAATGAAAAAAAAAGAAACATTATGCTTTTAGAATTTCACTACTGTGAATGGCAGGCATCTGACTGGTATAAATTTACAAAACTCCACTGGTGGTGCTGGGCCTGACATTAACTGAGGCTCGAAGTTTTGAAAAGGAGAGCTTTTTCTTTATTGTGACCTGCCAAAATAGTATTCTGACTGTGTCTGTCGCTCTTGTGACACTATGATGTCTATGTCCTGATGCTGCAGCATAAAAATTGAATGGCTTTTTAACTACAAAATTAATAGGTCTTTCATCTCACATAGTACAACCTCATTAATACTAAATAGGTTAATTATAATAAAAATATTGCCATAAATAGCATAGGGATTAATAATTTAAAATCTATAAAATTATTACCATTTTTCATAAAATCTTACGTATAAAGCTCACCTAATCACTGTTTAAATTGCCCAGAAAATTCCACACACAGTAGCCCAGGGTTTTCACTGCCCCTGTTTTGCATATTTAAAGCTCCTGTTTTGCTAATTTAAGCCCTGTGAACGTGACCTGATCTGCTTGGCACATCCCTGCACCTGGTGGTTACACAAGCATCAGGTGATTCCCAGTTTAGGAACTGACTATAGTTTCTTTGTCTTTAAATAAATGCTATGGCTCCAAGTTAGAATACAAGATTCGGTCCTGAATGTAGTCCTCACTGTACTTTAGGCACAAAAGAAGGCTTTTTAACATGAATGTCAGATATTCTCTGACAGTGATATTTTACAGCTTCTTGGGCAAGGCTAAGAGAAATGGTTTCAGTTACTGGTTTGGATGCCTGGGTGAAGTTGTCCATCCGATTATTCCTCATTTTGTCATTGCCTGTGAAAAATTAATGGTGATGAATCCTTCTTCCAGTCACCTTCTGTGTTCTCTATTTAGAACACAAACTGAAAGGTGAGAAGGTAATGGAGAAGGATCTAGGCATCCTCTGCTCTCACGCTCTTCCCTAAGCATCCTCTGTTGTCTGCTACCTAGCGCACAGGGTTCAATGTACCTTTGGACTACCTAGTACAGAGCTGCATGGCTTAAAAATCATAAAAAAAATACTGTCCTTACATGCAAAGAAAGAAATGAAAAACAAAAAGAGCTTGGAAAATTAAAATCTGGGACCTTGTGCCACCTGGAATAGAAGGAAAACAAGCCCGAAGGAAACCAGAAACAAATTTTCTGCCCAATCGTGCACATGACATAGACATGTTACAACAGCATAGTTTTCCAGAAGCACATTCACACAAAAACAGCAGTACTGGCACTTGAGTAAACACATGCACAAAATCCATTAGAAATTTTTAAGAGCTGAGCCATGCTGACAGATTAATTCCTCTTGACCACGGTTGTGGGCTGAGGTGTACAGCACTCACCACAGCATTTCACCGAGCGGCACGGGTAGGCTTGGTGCAACCTGTACGAGCACCTCCAGAAATAACAGTAAATAAAAACCTTTTTTCTACTGCTAATGACAGAAGTGCCCAAAGAACTCGGGTGGGAATAGGTCCTACGTGTATTAGATACGTGTGTGTTGACTTTAAGAAGTCATACACCATTTAACATGCCAAAGGGAGAGGGAGGTGATGACTAATGTCTTTCTATATGCACCCAGTCACTACCTCTCTCTTTGCTTTTTTGTGGCTAATACCTACAACATATAATATATACTTTTGTAGGTACATATTACAGAAATAGGATAAATTTGCTGTAGGCATCTGACAAGCAGCTTAGCTGAACTGAACCAGTTCCTGGTAGTGAATCTGAATGAAGATCCTCAGATCTCAAACATGAGGGAAATTCTGACATAGTGGCCAACAGTTTGAAAATTAAGGACTTTGTGTGCCTCACTATCAGGCAGTCAAGCTGCGATAAGAGATTTTGATTTCATGATATGCTGAGTATGTCTGAAAATCAAGCTCCTTCATGGTACTTCAAGATGGGCAGTAAGAATCAGAGAACCCCGAAGTCAATCTAACCAGAATTCATGTCAAAATTTCACCTTTTTAACCTAGCTCTTACCTAACTTATACAACTACCATCAGCAGTACATGCCCTGAGAGGCAAAAAAAAAGGAATTTAAAATACAACAGTATAGTGTTCCTGCTTTGCTTTATTAGCCTCGTAAAGTAATACTAATTTTTTACTGTTCTCATATAAAAATCCAAAGGCTTTCTGTTACAAAGAGAACTGGCTTTTCAAATTACAGATTATACTCTGATTAATATGAAATTATTACGTTGTAATAAAATATGTGATATGCAGCAAGCAATACAATAAAGGAGATTATTCAAAGAATAATAAAAATAACTCAGGCAATATGTTACAGTATTTTTCATTATTCTAAAACTGTTGCTTTAGCTATTTTTTCAATGGCTAAAGTAAATCTTCAGAGAGAGGAAACTAGAATGTGGCTGCAGCTACACTGTTCTCATTTGTGCAGGCACATTAATTCATTATTGCAGTTGTTGGTGACCAATGAGTTTGTAGCACTACCTATTTGCTTTCAATGAAGGAGCGTTGGAACATTTTGTTTAAGTGGTCTACATACACAAATAATTATTCAAATGTTACAAGAAGAAATAAGTCCTGGATATAGAGTCTAAGAAAGGAAAGTAACATTTTAAAGGTAAAATAATGCTAAACTTTTCTGTAACCTTGATATCACTGTAGCAAAGTATCTAATGAAAGATACAGCTACAGTGTAAGACAAATAGTAAAATAAAGATCTCATCTTTGAGTTTATGACAGAAAAAATAAAAAGAAAAAAAGAAAAAGGGTGCCCACCTGCATTACAAGGGCATATCTAAGTCCTTAATAGTATTTCTATCAAATCTTTGAGTTTTTTCCAAAATCTCAAATGTAGCTATGTTTTGTGCAGCTGGGGTCCGAAGCAGGAACAGGAGATAGAGTTTGGGAGCAGATACATAAGATGTTCCCTCTATCACATGCAATATAGGATTTGGAAGGAAATGTTTCTCACAACACTAATAGAAAATGGGCTATATTAAAAGAAAAAGCTAGGTTACATTAAATTTCTAATTTTGATTTTTTTTTTTCAGAAAAAAGTTCCTGTGATGGTCAAATTGCCTGTTTTGAGTATTAATAAAATGAACACAGAGGGTCAAAGAGGTCTTTCATTCAATGTTTTTTGTTCTTTATTAAAGATCTGTAAGGAAATCAAGTCTTCAGAAAACATCCTGAATAGTTTTTAAACTTAATTGTATACTCACACCATTATTTATTTTTATTTCAGCAATGATCTGAATTCTGATTTATTAGTTTCTTTTTCTTCTCTTTCACTCTCTTCTGAGCAAGACTTCACTTTTTTATCTCAAACATTCATCCAGGACAGGAAAACAGCTTCTCAAGTTTACTCTATTGGTTATTGAAAATATTTGCCCCACCTTTTATTTCAAGGTGCACAGAAAAAGTGGGAAATAAACCTGTATAAAAGAGACATTTCTCCCCATTATGTTCTCACTAAATCCTAAAACAATGTAGTGTAAGAAGAGCATCTGTGCGTAGACCAGAATTTTTTAGCCATTTTCTCACCATTTCATAACTTATTGCCAACAGCTCTGAGGAAAATGCTACTGCATACATGGCAGAACAGATGAGCCGCAATTCCCCTCTAGCAATTCAAGGATATACATTTATTCTATCAAGAATGCAGATAACATTTCAAAGCCCTCAGAACTCATAGTATAACAATGGAACTGCAAGCAGCAGGCAGGTGTCCACTGCACTGGTTTTGCAGCACAGGGTCAACAAAACCAGATCATGACCATAACCACACATGCGGTTTACCTGTGCACACTTTCTGAAGTAGGTGTAGAAAAAGGATTTTCTGCAATGGACCCTGTTTGGGACAGCAGAGGCTGGTTCAACTCGGGGAAAACAAACTCAACGTTGAGCTGGGCTACAAAGAAAGTCTGGGGAATGAAGTCATCCTGCCCGTATGCTGTGGGCCTGGGGAATTTATTTTCACATCTTCATTTAGCCTCTCTATTTCAAGAATTATTTTGTTTCAGTCCTATTTTTATGTCCTAATAAACCGATCTTTAATAATTAGCAGCATTTTGGTGGATTTGGTTGGCTCACTTAAAGAAAAGCTGTAGTTTCACCTCAGGACCAGAGGTGACTCCTGGTCCCTTTAATCAAACAGACAACAAGCTCAGTCCACCTCCAGGGACACAGAAATATACTACAGAGGGACTCATGGCTTTTTTAGAACATAACTGGAAATGAATGGAATATGTTACCTAGGCAACAAAACATCTGCAGCAGTGGTATAAGATACAGAAAGCTGGCCAGCAGGGGATGAGTCTGGTGACTATGTCAGAGAAAGAAGCAAGACTTCCCCTGTAGTAGAAAGACAATAAAACAGAATATTCCAGAATTCAGCAAACATTTTAGGAACAAACTCCAATTAATTTTATCTAGAGGTAAAAAGGTATAAAACTTACATCACTACACTGTTGTACAGCTTGGTCTATAGTAATGTGGGGCTACGTTCAAAGGACATCCCCATCCCTCCTATTTGTTTTAGTCATTTAGCAGTCCTTTCGGGATCAACCATCAGCCTTAGACACAGCTCCTAATACTGAGGTACTGAGGAAGGTGTGTGCAGATAACCTAAATATTTTTTTTTGAGCTATGTTCCCATTAAAATCAATGTCAAAGTTCCTGTTAATGTTAGTAAGGTGAAGATATCAGTACTTTAAGACCAAACCCAAAGTCACTAAACTCTGGGGAAGGCTTACATTTAGGAAGGCTGGCTTTACCAATATTGACTTAGGCCATGACTGAGAATAATTTCTGTTCTGTAATATCCTTTTGTAATATCAGGAAGGGTTATATTAACACTACTTTCAACCTCTGAATATTTTCTAACTTCAAGCCTTTCAAATGAGCTCGGAAAGGCAGTTTTAAAACAACAACAAAACATGTCATTATGGGGCAAAAAAGGAGTTTCTATGACTAAGAAATGAAAAGATTTCATACTTCAAGTCACTTGCACATATAATGAGACTGGGGAAAATAAAAATGCAAAATTTATTTTATCTTAGTCTTGAAGTTAAAGAACTATTTGAATAGAGGAGCTATGACATATCCAGTGTCACATCTGTTTATCTGTATGTGGTAATCTAAGGGGCTTGTCGGTGCTATGTGTCCAGACTTTCTATGTGTGCGTGTTCGTGGGTGTGTGGGGTAGACGTGCGTATATATACAATAAAAACGATAAGTGGAACAAAAGAAGAGAATTGAAGGGCTTCAGATGCGTAACATGGATAAAGTGATTGACAAAGAATAAGATAAACAGAGGACAGAGAAATCAAATTGACATCATTTTTCTATTTACCACATTAAAAAATAACCCATTTTCATGTGAGAATGAGATTGTAGAAATGGAGACAGATAAAAAACAGCCTGTCAGTTGGTGACATAGCCAGGTAAGTTAAGACCCTATGAATTTTAATAAGTGTGTCGGCCTTATACAAATTCTTTTTAAGATAGTGACAAACCTTCTGAAAGGAAATAAGATGACATTTTTCATACTGATTATGTTGCTTAGAATTAGGTATATGCCAACCCTCCCTTTCTCCCCCACAGAACCCCACTCAAAACAAACTGAAATCTGGCATTATCCTGCACATAAAGAATATTCATTATTAGAAGGTAGGCAGAGATTACAGATGACTCTTTTGTCCTTAATGTCCACGTATTGTACTTGTTGTTAGGCTGGAGAGACCATTTTGAGGTGGTGTACAATGAGGCAACTGAGAGGCTGTTAGTCACACTGAGCTCTTCAGTTGAATTTTTTGCTATAGCAGTATGGAAGCAAAATTGGTGCTGTGTCAGCTCACTGAATGTAAATCATACTGAAAGAAGGGAAATGTTGTTATAATGCAGCCCTTGGGAATAGAGAAGATAAGGTCAGAGATGAGGCAATAAAAAATTCTAAGAAGTATGTGATGAGCAAACTTTCAAACCTTACGCAATCTAAATCCCTGATAAGTAACTCCTTCTGTACTGTGGCATCCTCAGAGAAATCCATCCAACCTGACTCTGCAGTCAGCAAGGACATTTAGCTACCGGGGACCCTCTTCTTTCCTGTGTCTCGCATTCCTGAGAGGGCTTGGGGCTGGGGGAGTTGAGGAGGAAGGGGATGATTGATGAGGGCAAAATCATGAAGGTCTGCCTTTATTTTTTAATTTTTTTAGTGGGGCAAATGGTGTCTGTGTGAAAGAATTTTCCCGTTATTTTTTGACCCATTGACAGAAGACTAAATGGATTCCTTAGTTGTCTCCAATCCTACACCTGCCCTATTCAGCTAAGCAACTAAGTGCTAAAATATAGATATTAAGCTCAGCTCAAAGCTTGTTGAATTCAGTGTGGTAGATTCTACTGAATTGTTGCTCTCTGTATCTGCCCCAACAGATGTAACTAAACTAATATTAGCAACCATATGCAAAAATTATTCCTAAAAACACAGTTGTCTAAATATCTACTTAACTGTTTATGAATGCTGTATGTCTTTCATAAGGTCCTGACCTTATTATTTCAAGGAGATGTGTGTACAGGACAAAGGATATTGAATGAGGTGGTTGTAAATACATTATTCATTTCCAGTCATTACCAATGACCTTATGTATAACTTGTGAGTGACAGAGCAGAGCACAGCTATGAATGATTGTTGTGAGGTCATCAATCATGGCCAGAAATTAATTCTGCATCTACATGTGCCTCACTGCATATTTTAGTATAACCACATTGTTTCAATATTTATGATTTTTGTATTTCAGTATTATTCTAAATTTAAGTATACTGCCTTGGACAGTGTCAGATGGAAAATATATTCAACAGGTTTTCACCTAGACATTTACTTTTTACCCAGAACCCTGAGACATCAGATTGTTGTTGGTCTCCATATTCTGGGAACAGACAGAATATTCCTATAGGAAGCTATATTTAGGTTAACAGGGTTGTGTCATTGAATTTTCAATAAGGACAGTGGTTCTGAATCTAAGAGTAATACATATATTTTGAAGTAGCACTTAAAAACAAGTTTATGATAAAACCTTATTTTTAATTTCCATAGGAACAATTATTAAAGAATCAAAAAATTATTATAGTATTTGATCATCTTTAATATAATAACCTAAATACTTTCTCAGTGCATCATAGCAGTAAATTACAGAATCACAGAATCGCAGGGTTGGAAGGGACCTTTGGAGATCATCTAGTCCAACCCCACTGCCAGAGCAGGGTCACCTTAGAGCAGGTTGCACAGGAACGCGTCCAGGCGGGTTTGGAATGTCTCCAGAGACAGAGACTCCACCGCCTCTCTGGGCAGCCTGTTCCAGTGCTCTGCCACCCTCAAAGTAAAGCAGTTCCTCCTCATGTTTAGGTGGAACTTCCTATGCTCAAGTTTGTGCCCATTATCTCTTGTCCTGTTGCCAGGCACCACTGAAAAGAGCCTGGCCCCATCCTCCTGACACCCACCCTTTCAGTATTTATAAGCATTGATAAGGTCCCCCCTCAGTTGTCTATTTTCCAGATTAAAAAGACCCAAATCCCTCAATCTTTCTTCATAAGAGAGGTGTTCCAGTCCCCTAGTCATCTTGGTAGCCCTTTGCTGCACCCTCTCCAGCAGTTCCCTGTCCTTCTTGAACTGGGGAGCCCAGAACTGGACACAGTACTCCAGGTGCGGCCCCACCAAGGCAGAGTAGAGAGGGAGGATGACCTCCCTCGACCTGCTTGCCACACTCTTCTTGATGCACCCCAGGATGCCACTGGCCTTCTTGGCCACAAGGGCACATGGCTGGCTCATGGTTATCCTGTTGTCCACCAGGACTCCCAGGTCTCTTTCCACAGAGCTGCTCTCCAGCAGGTCAGCCCCCAACCTGTACTGGTGCATGGGGTTATTCCTCCCCAGGTGCGGCACCCTATACTTNTAGACTCTGTGCCCCTAATCATGACCCTCTGAGCTCTGTCTTTCAACCAGTTATCTATCCACCTTACTGTCCATTCATCTCACCCACTCTTCCCTAAGCTTCCCTATGGGCGTGCTGTGGGAGACCGTGTTGAA
>VWZL01005038.1:4117-15463 GCA_013396915.1 Stercorarius parasiticus | reverse complement strand
GGACATGCAGAGTGGGACCCTGGTGCCTTGCTGATCCCCTTTTTCTGCCCCTCCTTGTTCCGCTGCAGTGCACCTTCCGTCTTCCTGCTTCGCCCCGGTCCCAGCCCGGGCTCCTGCTCCTGCCTCTGAAAATATGTCCGAGGGAGTGGATCTGATTGATATTTACGCTGACGAGGAATTCAACCAGGTGAGCGGCACCTGTGGGTGAGCAGATCCGCCTCTCTTGGGGGAGAACACCACTACCAGCGTCGGCGCACTCATTAGCATGGTGCTGGAGCCGTTAACGTGGATGTAGCCACCGGCTGGTGCGTACGCAGGGAGCAGAGGCAGAGGGTGTGACCGGTGTGCCCGGGAAAGGGTGGTGCAGCGCTGGAGAGTCCCTGCGTGGAACCGAGGGCTGGGACCCTTCCTAAATCCTGGCGGCTGCCGGGAATAAAGGGTTTTTCTGTGCGTTTCACCAGAGATTCAACATGTGGATGGTCATAAAATGTTTGGGAGGAGGAGGCAGGGTTTGGACCAAAACGTTTGCCAGGGCAGCGATGAGCGGGGATCGAAGCAGGGATAGTTGCAGCCTGGTTGGAGAAATGAGAAATCCAAACTGGAAGAGGCACCACCAGGGAACTGCACAGTGAGGGGACCCAAGAGCACCAAACCTGCGGGAATGCCAAGGCTGGGAAGCTGTGGTAGGGACTCGCTGCGGTCGGAGAGATGCCCGTGTGCCACTTCTTCCACCCCGGAGCTGTCTGGGACTCGCAGGAAGAAATGACAGAGAAGGGGGTGTGTGTAGCTGTTAGAGCAGCGGATTTTAGAGAGTTTGGTGATCCAGGAGAGCAAGTGTGAACACAGATGTTTGAAGATTAAAAACTGCTGGGGAAAACCCACGGAGGAAAGTGGCGAGCGATCCGCGTGAACTGGAAGCAAAACAGGCCGAGGAAGGAATCGCTGTGAGCTCCCAGAGGGCTGGAGAGGAGCTGAGGGCGATAAAGCCTTTGTTCTGAGAAGACGGGAGGTTATCAGGTGAGAATACGCCGTGGGCGAGACCTTCGGGGGAAAAGCAAAATGGCAGAAACAGTATTAACTGCCCTGGAGCCGAGGGGACGGCGAGGTGCTTCCCAGGAGCAGGAGTTCTCCGCTGAGAGCAGTTGCCTTGGAGAAGGGGTGGCTATAAAATTGCCAAAATATTGGGAACCTCACTGGAAAGGTGAGTTGCAAATCAAATTGTGCTGCCTGTAGCAGTCACGCAGCCCTGCCTGGACGCTCTCCTGCTCTGAAATACTGCTTCCTGCATCCTTCCTGAAAAAATCCTGGAATAAACCCGATTCCTTGTGTATTAAATGATCTGGTACTGTGCTGGACCAAACGGAACTGCTCTAGCTTAGGAATAGCCTCAACGGACGTGTTTTTGTGCAATTTGCTTTTAAAAGAATGGGGGAAATAGGTGTACCGGTGTACCTGGATTTGGGAGCGGAAGGGAGAGCTGGATTGATGCGGGAATAAGGGTGGAAGGCGCGGATTAAGAAAATGTGTGGAGGTTGCTGGGCTGGAGTTTAGAAATGGGCAGAATAACCAGGAAACTTCATTTATGGCAATAAACTCAACGCCGAAGGGAAGCAGTGAAAGGGGGCGTGGTATCTAGCGTCGGGAGAAGGAGAGCTGGGACGTTGGTGGGCACGAGTTGGAAAGTCTGTAACGTCTCGGAGGACAACGGATGAACAACGGACAAGTGGGAGGATTTAATGGGAGAACTCTGCTGCCGCTTGATGGGCGCTCTGCAGGGACAGGCCGGTGCTGCCTGTGCCTGCAGGTGGGCTTTACTGCTAAGGCTCAGCCCCCGGGTGGCCTGGAGCAGGAAAGGTGACAAAAACATTGGCTTGACTTGACTGGAAATGTCACGTGGGGAGTTGAGAGCATCTCGGATGGGTCTGGTCTGGTCTCGGTGGAGTTTTGAGGATCTTCGGGCGTAAAGAAGTTAAGCAGCATTGAGAGGAGGAAGGAGCAAGCCTGGCTGCACAGCATGGAGCGATTTAACTGCAGGCTTTGGGGGACAGGACACAAAAGATCTTTGACACAGGCAAGTAGATGGAGGCTTCTTAAAGCTGGAAGTGATTATCAAAGCTGTCAACTCCAGCATCTTGCTCGCCTCGGGCTGCGCGGTGGCAGGAAGAAACCCAGAGTTAATCCGTGCACGATGTTGTGCGTGGGATCAAAGCAGGGTGGGGAGGTGCCCTGGCTGCCCCGTGGTCGCCGTGGCACACCAGGGACGCCAGCGTGGTTCCAAATCCCCCAGCACACGTGGTAATTAGCGCTGATGGTGCCTGGCTTCGTCCCCGTGCACGTCGCAAGGCGTTGCGGGTGGGTTCAGAGCGCGTTTGCTGCGTCAAGGTTCGAATAGCAGTGAAGGCGTTCGCTGACGGGGCGGTGGGGGATGCAAGAAGCCTCTTGCTACCGTGCGTTTCGAGCGATGGTCTGCAAATTCAGTGCGATGGCAAGGGCAGAGACCGGCAGAGCGGAGTGTAAGCATTTGGACTGTGAGTATTTCTACACCGTCTTCCCATCAGGCCGTTAGTTTTTAAAGGAGAGCATTTATTTTAGAGATCCCAGAGGATCTCTAAAAATTCTTAATCTGAAGTATCCTCTAAGTAGCATAACTGAGGGCTTCTGAGCAATTTCTCCTCTAACCCCCCCTCTCCTATTTTTGTTCTCGGCTTTCTGAAACTTTCAGGCAGAAATCTTCCAGCTTTGGGCCGTGTCCAGAGGCGCTTGGTGGGGGTAGGAGTGTGGGAGGCGGATTAAACAAACAGTTGAGCTGTTTTGAGAATGAGTACAAAAATACTGCTCCCTGTTGAAATTCTTGTAACCTTTATATTAGCTCTGCAGCTGAAATTGCTGGATGCAAAAGTTACAAGTTGCCTTAGAAATGGATATTGCTGTCAAGAAGAGTGTTTGGGGGAAAATGGTTTGATTTTTGTATTTCTGCGGCCGTTTGAAAGCCGTGTGCTGAGCACCTTTCCCTGTCTCTCCCCTGAGCTCGCAAAGGGCCGTGATGTATGTGTGCGGTTCCCTGACCGTCACAGCGTAGGGGATTTAACCACCTCGCGCTATCTCCAGCAGAAGATGTTGTCCAAACTGCTTCTGAAGTCCTGGAATTTAAAATCTGGGAGCAGAGCCTCTGTTTTTTGAGCGGCGCACGGGACCTGTGCGTTTCTCCCGCGGGCCAGATACGTAGTAATTTGTAGCGTGAAATGATGCTCGGCACACGCTGAATCCGGGTGAGCAATTAGTCTGAAGATCCGTAGTAAACACAGCACTTGCTGTACACTCCAAATTAAATATAGCCGGGAACAGAGTGGGAATTGGAAGGCAGATCTAGGACACTTGAGTTTCGCAGCTCAGAAGCTTCCTCGGCGGCTGGTTCGTGCCGTGAAAGGCTGCGTTGCCGAGGGGAGGGGAGGCGGTGTGCGTGCGTCCGTGTGTGCAGACGGCGTGTGGAGCTCCTACCCTGAAGAGGGCTCTGCTGGCCCAAAACCGAGTGAGCTTGCGGTGGCCAGCAGGGTTTGAAGGCGGGTGCGCAACCCCCAGGCTGGACTTGTGAAGGTTGTGGCCGCCAAGGAGCGAGAGGCTCATCCATTTGAGGGCGTTTGGTTTTCCACCACTGAGCTCTTGCCCCTCGCACGCTGACAAAAAGGGGAGCTGCTTCCTGGTGGCCTCCCAGAGCAGCAAGTTGGGTCTTGCCCCGTTGCTCAGGAGAGCTGACATCCCAGTGAGCCAGTCCTCTGCTCCTGTGGGACGTGTGCTGGAGCTCAGCGGAGGAGCAGGCGGAAAAGCTTTTAATTGGAAGTTGGGGGGTGGAAAAATCAAGCCAGCATCAATCAGCAGTGGGGTAAAGTCTCGTCAACATGCTTCATGGAGTTTTCCTCCCTCCTCCACCTCCTTACGGGTAAAAAATGCTCGAGGGTTATGTCAAGCATCGCAAAGCAGAGCCCATCGCCCTGTCTTCGGGGCACCATTAATCCTCATTCTTGGGGAAAGGAGATGCTGATCCCATTGCTGTGGGGCTTGGGTTAATGCTTGGCCAGTCGGAGAGCTGGGCAGCTGGACTGGAGATGTACCAGAGGGATTTCCACCTTGAGGAATCGTGGTGGATTCCACGAGTGAGGGGTGGTCGTAAGCCTGGGGCAGGCAGTGTTTTTTGCAAGGCAGTGGAGTAGTGGGGAAGAGCTGCGCGGTGCCCAGAGGGGCCTGTGGGGACAAGGGGCAAGTGCGAGGAGTTGTCATTGCAAAAAAGTAAGTGCCAAACAAGGGACACACCGTCAGAGCCATCAGCGTGCCACTCAGGGGAGGGGACAGGGCTCTGGGCCAGGGGAGCTGGCTCGTCAGAGACAACAGGCACCGGATCTGTTTGCTGTGGCTTCATTCGTGGCGGTGATTCACCACCTTCTAACTGTGAACAGACCCGAGACAAGTGCTTTGGGTGCTAAACCTTTGGACTCGGGGCTTTGTGCTTCCTCGAAAGAGCTCGTGAATGCAGTGAACTGGGATGACTTGTTTGCAAACTGAGCGAAGGAGGCTTCCTAACCTCCAGCATTGTTCATCCGCAGCCCCTGGCATGGCAGGGCACCTGCGGCACAGCGAGATGACTTTTAACACCCTCCTGTGGGGGTTGGGGGTTGGCTTCTGCTGGATGGTGAGTGTTGGAGGACTCCAGTGGAACGGGGCAGTCCTCCAGAGCCCCCCATTTAGGCTCTTAACAGCCCACGGGTCCCCTTCTGGGCTGCAGTTTCACCCCGGGGGTCTCCCCTCTGCGGAGGTGCTCACGGTCTCTCCCCTCGCAGGACTCTGAATTCAGTAATGTTGATCAGATGGATCTGTACGACGACGTGTTAGCAGCCAGCTCGCAACCTGCCGAAAGCCGCACCAGCAGCTCGGAGCCACCCCAGGAGATCCGTCAGGAGCCATCCCCCAAGCCCAACAGCAAATCTCCCGCCATCCTCTACACGTACAGCGGGCTGCGCAACAAGAGAGCCGCCGTCTATGTGGGCAGCTTCTCCTGGGTGAGTGGGATCACTGCCTGGCTGTGCTTGTCTGCCGAGGCGTCTCCAGATCGCCTGTGTGGGCATTTTGGGGTCTCCTGTGGTGTGTACACAGATGGGGGTCCTCCAGAGAAACCCCCGAGGGGCTGCAGGGCTCTTTGGAGGTCTTGTTCCTCCTCAATCCACGCAGACTCAGTGTCCCAAGCCAGGTCATGAGCTGTGATCCTCAGGGAAAAGGGATTCGTAGCCTTGAGTGGCTTCTGATCCAGTCTGGGGCGAGTGACCAGCAGCCATAGTGCCTCCCTTGCACTGGTCACTGCCCCCACCTGGTTCTACCTTCCTGGGGGGCTGTGCGGGGAAATCTTCTGTTGATGGGTATGGGGAGAATCCTGGGAAGGCTTTGTCTTGTCCAGAGAATAGAGACCTCTGGTAGCCATACCCAGGGCATGTTTCAGACTTGAGGCTCGTTTTAAATTAGGGTCTCCGGGGGTGTCTGTACTCAAATGCGCTGCCCCAGCCCCCTGAGCCTGGGTTAGCTGGGGGGACAGCGGGGCCCTGCGAAGGGCTGCGTGAGCTGACACCGGCCTCTCTCCTCTTCCTCTCAGTGGACAACTGACCAGCAGCTGATCCAGACCATCCGCTCCGTTGGTGTCTACGACGTAGTGGAGCTGAAATTCGCCGAGAACCGAGCCAATGGCCAGTCGAAAGGGTGAGAACTGGCGGGGAGTGAGGGGACAGCCGGTGTTTTTCCTGGCTGGCACTGGTGATGCGCGGTCTGCCCGGAGCTGGGATGATAAAGCGGAAACTCCCAAACACCATGAAAAAGAGAGGAGGGGGCATGTAACACCAGGCTGGGCTCAGCTTGCCAGGGAGGGCAGCGGGAGGTGGTGGTGCTGGGTGGTCTCTGCCAGCAAGGATGGATGGAGCCCCGTGGGGTCTGGCAGGGGGTCCCTACCCCCTACCGGGGGGTGGAATCGCGTGGGGCTGGCTCTTTCTGGCTGACGGCCGGGTTTTCCCACAGGTACGCAGAGGTGGTGGTGGCCTCCGAGAACTCGGTCCACAAACTCCTGGAGCTCCTGCCCGGCAAAATCCTCAACGGGGATAAGGTGGAGGTGAGGCTGGCAACCCGGCAGAACCTGTCACAGTTTGAGGCACAGGCTCGCAAACGTGAGTTGAGGCGAAGGCACGCCGGCGGGTCGGGGGGGGACTTCCATGCTGTGCACCAGCTCCCGCGGGTCCCTGCAGATCCCCAGCAAAGCTGTCAGGCCGAACCCACCGAGACCTCGGGGTTGGGGGGGACGCTGCCAGGAGTCTCTGGGGGTTGTTTCCTGTTGCTGCTGAGTCTGACTAGATCCTGACCCGAGTCTTTATGATCCCCTTTTAGGTGCTCACACACTGCGAAGATCCCTCGTAGCCTCCTCCTCCTCCTCTCCAAACTGAATGGGCTTAAGCTCTTCAGCCTATCAACATAGCTAAGACCCTCCATATCTATTAGTAGCTCTTCTCTGGATCTCCTCCAGAATTTGTCCATCCCTGCGGAGGTAAGGTGCCCAACACTGGACGCCGTATTCCAGCTGGGGCCTGGCCGTGGGCTTTCTACAATGGCAATAGGTGGTCCTCGCCTCACTCCGCAGCGATGTGACGCCCCAGCCCTGTGCCAGGGGAGCTCTGCGAAGCCGCAGGGACTGTCCTGGCAGGAGCGTGTACGAGGAGGTCTTGGCCAGCTGTGGTCATTGTAGATCCCGTGGCTCGTTTCACACAAGGAAAAACCCTTCTTTCTAAGCGCCCTGGCCCAGTTGCAGTTGGGGTAGCTGTGACCTTCGCACCCTCCCTTCAGCTCCAGTGCCCGCGGTGATCCGCTGCTTGGCAGCACCGTGTGCTGTTAGGTGGTGTCCCGACCTGCCCTCGCGTTTCGGTGGAGCAGGGCGTGTTCCCTTCTCCCACCTCTCACCTCGCCGGGCACGGGGAGGCTGAGTTTCGGCCTGTCCTGAGCTCACTGAACCCTTGCTCAGCAGTGCCGGTGCCCGAACGGTGCTCGGCTTGACAGCCGTCAGAGCAGCAAGGCCCAGTGGGGAGCCGTGGCTCCCCCGAGGGGCTCGGGCAGAGGCAGTGCCCTCCGTCGTACCTCTCCTGTTTCATCCTCGAAGCCTTTTTGGACACAGCAAGGGTTCCCGTCCTTCTCTTCAGGCACTGAGTTTTCCTTCCTCCAGCAGCTCCGTTGCTGTTGGCACTTGGGTTCTGTCCCCTCGTGTTCCTCCATGCTCAGGCCTTTCTGAAGCCACAGGCTCTCTGGGTCATTTAATGTCTTTGGGGACTCGGGACCACCCAAAGTGACCTCTCTGCTGGGGATCTCTCACCATTTCCTGTGGCTTTTCGCTTCTGTCCCCATAACCTGCTTGCTCGGCGGCTTCCGCAGAGCCCCGTTGGCTGAGAGTGAGCGTCCCCGGGGCACTGTGCGGGCAGCCAGGGTCTTGCTGGAGAGCTGGTTACCCTCTTGGAGGCACGTGGAAGCGGAGGCTACGTTTGGCTGGCTGGATCTTTCTGTGGGCACCTTGAGCTCTCCCAAGGCCGGACCTCACTGGGGCTTGTGGGAGAGGACGGTCCTTGCGCCGGTCACTGTGGGTGGGGAGGAAGAGGAGGAGGAGGTCTCCGAGACCTGCAGGTCCTCTGGCTGTGACTCATGGCTCTTTTCCTGTGCTGCTTGCAGGTGTGCCGCCGAGGGCTCACTCCCGGGACTCCGTGGACTCAGTGGACGGCCGTGCCACGCCGACGGAGAATGCCTTGCCGCCTGCCCGCTTGGAGAAACCCCCATCTGTCCTGCCTTTTTTCAACCGCCCCCCCNNTGGAGGAAGGGGGCGGGGGTACCAAACTGGGGAGGGGGCTACGCTGACCCCCACGTGTGCCTCCCACACAGCCGGGAGCTCGGCCCACCACCTCCCCCTGTGAGCGAAGTGGAGTTTGAGGAGATCATGAACAGAAACCGGGCGATATCCAGCAGCGCCATTTCCAAGGCAGTGTCCGGCGCCAGCGCAGGTAACGGTGACCGTGTCCCCACACCTCCCGTTGTGTCCCTCCCACCTCATCCCGCGGCAGGTCCGCATCCCTCAGCCCTGCTCCGCTCCCCCCAGGCGATTACAGCGATGCCATTGAGACCCTCCTCACGGCCATCGCCGTCATCAAGCAGTCCCGCGTCGCCAACGACGAGCGGTGCCGCGTCCTCCTCTCGTCCCTCAAAGACTGTCTGCATGGCATCGAAGCCAAGTCCTACAGCACGAGCGCCAGCAGCAGCTCCTCCAGGTACCGGTGGCTCTGAAGCCACATGGGGGTGGCTTCGTTGCACCCCGTCTTGATAATTAACTCGCCATCTCTGTCCCCACGCCAGTGAGATCCTCCCTGGAGGTGACCGAAAGCATTTTCTTCTTTTTTTCCCTAGGAAAAGACACCGATCTCGGGAGCGTTCTCCCAGCCGGTCCCGCGAAAGCAGCCGGCGACACCGGGACCTTCTCCACAGTGAGGATCGGCACGAGGACTATTTCCAGGAGCGGAACCGGGAGCACGAGCGACATCGGGACAGGGACAGAGAGAGGGACCGGCATCACTGAGACAGGTGAGCCAGTGACAGGGTGCTGCCGTGCTGTGGTGCGGGGTCTTGAGGGCTGAGGGGGTGGGAAGGGTGCTCAGTGCTGCTCTGACCGCTCCTCTCATCTCTCCCGGCAGGAGTTTGGCAGTAAGTGGTTTTTAATGGACTCGTATCTCCTCACCTCGACCAGGACTACGTGACCGAGGCCGTTCCACCTCCCCCGCCCCTTCCCCACCACCCACAACTCTCTCCGGGCACCCGAGGAAAGCCGTGCCGTGCCCCGGCGGGACTCCCACTGACACCTTGTGGCCTTTGGGGCCTGAGCCCTTGCCCGCACCCACCGCTACTGCTGCTTCCCGGGGAGAGGCAGGGAGCCGGGGAATGCCTGGGCCGCCCTGCTCCGCTCCGTGGACACTCGGACCCAAAGAGAAATGGTGCTTTTTTTCTACGGAGGGAGGTTTGTGAGCCCTTTCCTCTCTGGGGGTGGCTGAAGGGGATGGATCCTGTGCCGTGGAGTGCGGGGGCTTGTAGGCGCACGGCTCCCGACCCCATGCCTGGGTTCGCTGGAAGCGGTACGGGGTCTTCTGCCACGTACCATCCTCTCGCCTCGTCTGGGGACACACCTGTCCCCATCACCCTGGCGGTCCCAGTGTGGGCCACCCTGTCCCGTCAGATGCTGCGCTGCGCTATGCCTCTGAGAGGAGAGCATGGGCCCTCTCTCCTCTCTGCCCTGGGGATTGGGGGTCTGGAGCTGGGCCGGGGGTCGCCCCCTCCCTCTGCCACAATGTTCCGCGCCAGCTCTCCACAGCGGCATCACCACCTCCGCTCTCATCTCCCAAAAACCAGCTCCAAGTGCCGGTGGGGCCCTGCGCGAAGCCGGCCTCTCCCGCAGCACCTTCCTTGTTTTAGAGGAAGCGGAGGAGGCAGGGCAGGCTGTGACCCCCCCCACATCCGACTGCCCTCGGGGACCGCTTGTCCCCTGGGGGCTGCTGGGGGCTCTCCCTTCCCCAGCCTGGCTGCGCAGCCAGGCAGGAGCCCCCCCATCCCCACGCCTCTCCAGGCTGTGGGGACCCCACACAGGTCCCCCCGGCAGGAGAGGGGGAGCCTGAGGGGGGTGTCGGGGTGAGCTGAGAGGGGACACAGGGTGACTTCGAGGGTGCGTGCCAGGCCCCAGGGCTGCTGGCTGGGTGGCGTCACCCTCTGAACTGTTGCTGGACAGGAGAAACCCAGCCCTGAAGGTCTTTTAGGGTGAAATCCCGTGAAAAAATATTAAAAAAAAAAAACAAAAACCAAACCCATCTTGTAAAGTACCACGAGGTGCCGGCGAAGCGGGTGAGTGCCGGGGCGGCGGGGAGCACTCGGTGGGAGAGTTCTGTTTTTTTACTTACCGACACAAATTTTTAGTTTCTTTCCAAATAGTGGGGGGAAAAGTGCAGAGCAAACCCCTATTAACCACCCAGCGAGGCGCTGCCCCTCCTGCTCGCAGTGACTAGATTTGTTTGTCTTTCTGATAGGTTGGAAATTGTGTAATAAACTTGATGACGTTGTCAATCTTTTATATGGCGCTGTCAGGTCCTTCTGTCGCCACGGTCTTTTAGGTAAGGAGTGGGGTGAGAGTGTTTTAGGGCCACTGTGGGAGGGAAGAGCAGCGCTTGGGGACTATTAGTGGCCCTGTGACTGCCATCCCTGACCCTCACCATCCTCTGACACTTCTGAGGGGCTCCTGTGCCCCCCAAGCTGTCTCAAGGGGCAGCAGGGCAGTGCTGGAAGCTCCTCAAGCGCTTCACGCCCAGCCCGCTGCCCCCCGGGGGGGAAGCCATGTGCCCAGGCAGCACGTAAAAATAAATATTTATTGGAAAATAGTGAATTATTCTGAGAAGGCAGTAGGAAAAAAAAAAAAAAATTCTCCGTACCTCGAACTGACCTGTGTGTCACAAGCCCTGGGGGCCGCATGCCGCATGGCAGCGGGTTGGGTGGAGATGTCCCCTGCCTGCGGGCACCGGCGTGGGCCTGGTCTGGGTGGCAGAGCCGACACTGGGGCTCCCCGCCACCTCGCGTACCTGTGCCGGGTCCTTTGGCGCGGCGCGGGGCCTCAGTACGAATCCACGCTGCCAAGAAGGAAAATTGGGGATGTGTCAGCGCCAAACCGGGATGGCAGCTCACCGCGCTGGCACCCAGGCGTCACCCAGTTCCCTGCATGGCAGCGGTACCTGGAAAAGGAGACCAGCAGGAGGACGCCCAGCAGCAGCTCCACGGCGTAGAAGAGGAGGAGGATGGCGCTGAGGATGGCTTCCAGGCGCAGGGCGTAGGTCTGCAGCAGCAGGTAATAGGTCGCCATCACAGCCGCCGGGACGGTGAGGGCCAGGCTGATGGAGAGCGGCACCTTCCGCTGGCACAGGTTGCCCTTGGACCCTGGGGGGCACGTGGTTAGGGGGATGTCCCCCACAAGGCCTGTGGGCCCCCCAGGAGTGGGGGGACATGGTAAACAGCACCACCACGGTCCCAGGGGTTCCCTGGGGGCTCTGGAGCCCCATGTCACCCTGGGAGACACCACCGTCCCCGCACCACTGCTTTCCCCAGGACAGAATGGTTAGAGTTGGAAGGGACCTTAAAGCCCACCCAGTGCCACCCCCTGCCCTGGGCAGGGACACCTCCCACCAGCCCAGGTTGCTCCAAGCCCCGTCCAACCTGGCCTTGAACCCCTCCAGGGATGGGGCAGCCACAGCTTCTCTGGGC
>VWZL01005037.1:2467203-2489838 GCA_013396915.1 Stercorarius parasiticus | reverse complement strand
GGCGGTGCAAGCCCGGCCGGGGCCTTGCCCGCGAGCGGGAGGCCAGCGCGGCCTGCGGGGCCGGGCCCCGCGTTTCGGTGCCTCCTGCCACGGACGGCCCGAGCTCCGCGGGGGTCGGTCTGAGGCGGTGGACAGCGCTGCTGCCGCCTTTGGCCCGGTCCTGGCCGGGTAATTCCTGCCCGGGTGATTCCTGCCCATCCTCGGCCGCTCTGGTCCCCGGGAGTTCGAACCCACCTCGGTCTGAAGCAGCCTGGGTGGGAGGCTGAGCTCGCCCCCGAGCAGCTGATGCAGTGCTTTCCTGTGCAACAGCCTCCTCTTGCTGCACGGCTGTAGCGTGAGCGTGCATCTCGGTACCTGGGTGCACCTCTCCCTCTCAGGCCTTGCTGCAGCCCTTGGTAAGAGTCATCGGAGCCTTGAATGAATTTTCATTGATGGAAGAAGGATCTAGTTACTTTTTGAAGCACTGTGAATTTTTAGCATCCATGGTGTCCAATGGAAAAAAGTTGCAGAGGTTAATGACAGGTTAACAGGCTGTAAAGATCCACCTCCTTTGGTTTGTTTAAAACCGCTACCTGCTGGCTTTATGCAAGTCTCTTGGTTTTCCTACTGGAAAAGAAAGTGAAAACAGATTGTCCTGCAATTCCTTGTCTATAGGGTTTGCTATATTGTCTCATCATTTCAGCCACTCACACATACTGGTCTCTTTTCTGTTTTTAACTGCTGCATCTATGGGACTGAAAAATATTTTTGATCATCCTTGTTGCCTTTATTTGTACATATTCCTACTGTATCCCTTTTCAGTTGGAGGGACAAGAGTGACACATAATATTTGAGATACAAATATAAGATGCATTTATACGATGACATAATGATGCTTAGTTTTCTGTTGCTTTCCTAATAAATCCTATTATTGCTTTTCCTTCCTTGACTGCGTCTTGAGCTTTGGGCGGATGTTTTCATGGGTTACCCTCAGATAATCCTGAGATCTTGTTGCTGAGTGATAACGTTATCAGCTCAGAGAATGTCATTATGTATGGAAAGTCAAGATTGTTTTTTTTCCCCTCTTTGTTTTGCCACGTGCGTTGCTTTACATTTACCTACTCTGAATTTCATCTTTACCTCTCAGTTGCTCCACATCAGGAGGTCCTTTAGCAACCCCTCCCATAAGCCCTATCTTTACTACCTTGCGGCAATTTAGTATTGCTAACAAACTCCTTAAAGCACCACTTGAATACAGCATACGCCTGTGACAAGCACAGCATTCCTTGGAAACACCGGTCGGTTTTATTGCGTGCATGCTTTGCAGTGCATACATCTGCTTCCAGCTCTTAATAGCTTTGGAGAGAGCCTATGAAAGAAGGAGGTTTGAAGTACACTGCTGCCACAAGAGCAATGCGTGTGCAATAGGATTTCATTCATCCTCTTGAGGGCTTCTTGAATAAGCGCAGGCAACGCGCCAGGTGAATTGTCATAGGTGCATATGCCTGGCACCCCTGCAGTAAAACACTGGCTACCGGCCCAGCTTGTAAAACAGGCATTAGTTAATCTTCTTGCACAAACACAGTGCACACAAACAGTTGTAGACTCATTTCTTAATTGCACAGGAACTGACTAGTCCCAGCACAAGATGGAGGAGAGTGATTTTATCTCGAGGTGGAACACACAGAAATCTGCTCCACGAATCCACTCCATGGACTGGGGATCAAATTTTAACAAAGTTGACTGAGCCGTTTCTTTTAAGGTGGTTAAGTGAAGTGAAGTCTGATCAGTGATTACAACAAAAAGCCTTTATAATCTTGTCAAACTATAAATAAAATAGAATAATTTTATGTTCTTGTGAACATGGAAGATAGCTGGTAATCTCTCCAGTGAAGGTCACTCTGGTCCAGTGTATTTAAACAGAAAAACAAACCCAATAGCAAGCGTGCCAACAGCCTGAGTCACTCTGTCTGCTTTCTCAATCGGCATTCCCTTTCTATTATTTGATTGCTTTGTCCCACCCTCCTCATGGATTATTATTGTACAGTTCTCGACTTACATGAGCAGTTCATTAGGGATGGGACTTTAATTATATTTTGCGCAATACCATAGTATGAATAAGTTAGAGTAGATAAGATTCTAGAGGGTTTTTGCAAGAGTCAAGGATATGCCTTGGTGTCTTTGGCAACAGAATCCCTGTCCTGACACTTTGTCTGTCACCATCCTCCCTCACCTCACCCGGGGATGTTGGTAGTTGTAATCCAGAGCAAAAGGCAGGAGATGATGTGTGCGTGTGTTGGTATGTCCGGTCTCTGTCACGGCAGGGTCTCCCGCAGCCAGTGAGGCACAAGCAGAATAGGAGCTGCTGGTTTCTTTAACAGCTGGAAGTGGCACTGGGGCAGGAAGAAAGTAAAGAATGAGGTGAGGGGCAGAAACTGGAGTCTTTCAGCCATGGACCTGATACTCATTTTGCAAAGGACTGTTTTGGATGAAGACATCACTGTGCCCACATCTGCTGTCAGAAAAGGTTGAGGGAATGCTAATCTACTTTGAGCTGGGTTAGTTTAAATGGCTCACGAAGGTGGCATGAGCTAAATTTGATGACTTTGCCTGATGTAGTAAAAAGGAGATGTAAGTGATAATGTCTTCACTACACTCATCTAGATCTTAAAGAGAACAGCTAGCCAAGGGTCTGTCTCGGGCATAACTCTTTTGCCTAAGTGTTCCTACCCACGGGGAGGGGGTCAGTGTGAAACCATAGGATTTTAATCTCCAGAGTCTCTGTTTGCTTCCCCTGTAAAGGAGGCTCTCTGTAGGAGAGATTGGACTATGGATGCATGTGTGTGGATCCACAGCACCATGGGAAAGTGTTAAGCTTTGTCCTCGTCCCTTGTCTTTCTTCCCTTTTTTTAGAGAGAGGAGAAGCAGCTGGAGCTGACCCTGGAGGCGCTCATCAGTCAGGTGGCTGACCTGAAGAACTCCTTGGTCAGTTTTATCTACAAGCTGGAGAATGAGTATGACCGACTCACATGGTAAGGTGTATCGCAGAGCTGGGGGCACTGTCGATCACTGCTGAAGCTGTTCCAGACTCTGCTCATTAAAAACCATTAGCCTATTGTCAGTATGTTTAAATTTGCTTTTCACATTTCTGCTCGAGGAACCACTACATGTCTTTAATCAGAAAACCAGTTGAAATCCATTGGTTTCGTGCTGTATAGTAACAGAGTCATGCTAACACCTTTTAATCTAGACTTGTTATGAGAACTAGATTTGCATCTGCAGTGAGTGGAAGCTTCTCGGACAAAATATCTTAGAAACGCACATACACTATAAAATGAACAATGGTTCTTTCTGCATTTCTTGGCCTTTCTGGCTTTTTCTGGCTCTGGTATAAACTGAGCTCTAGTGTTTTGCTGGTTCTGCATGTTTTACAAGACAGTTTGAGAGACTTGCAAGGTGGCATTTTCTTCCTGATGGAGCATAAATATGTTATAGCTACAGCTTAGTAAACTAGACAGTATCTTAGTGTCTGCCACTGCAGCAAAGCTTCACAGGCAGTTAGCATTTATAGTTAACGTTGCAGAAGGCAGGTGAGGTGATGAATCCCCCAGAGAGAGCATGCTGAAGGGGACCTCCTTGACAAGATTATCAGTTATTTTGCTTCATTATTGCTTAGGCTGGACAGCCAAGCTATAAATATTGTCTCTCCTGCCTGTACTGCTTAGGACTTAAATTGTTTCTCAGACCTTGCTCTAGAATTGCACTGGGAGAGTTAGTGATAAGGAAGGCGTCGCTTCTGTGTGTGTTATTGAAATCCCAAACAACTGCCACTTCCAGTGGTACTGCTTGTAATGTCCCTGAGCTGTTTGCAGCATTTGAGCTATTTGCAGTAGGGACTGGTATTTGTCCACACCTGTACGTTCAGCACTAGGTTTTACTGATTACTGTTTGGAGTAGACTGATTTGAGGAGTAATAGTGTTATTTCCTCACTTCTCAGCCATGTGAGTGAAGAAGAGATAAAAGCTGTCTGTGGCATCCCTTTCCATGTTCTCTCCTCTTTACTTGTTTTCCCAGGCCTTCCGTTCTGGACAGCTTTGCATTGCTCTCAGGGCAGCTGAACACCTTGAATAAAGTGCTAAAGCATGAGAAGACCCCACTATTACGAAACCAGGTTATCATACCCCTAGTACTGTCTCCAGACCGCGATGAGGAGATCATGGTAAGGAACTTCCCTCTGAGTGTTGGCCCTGGAGTATCAGAAAGCGCTTGTGTATCTGCTCCAGCTTGGCTTTCCTTGTGCTTGGCATTCCTCAGCTCTGGCTGTAGAGAAAGAAAAGGTCATGAGTAGTTCTGCCTGGGAGCTGCTTTGCTGGGGGGCTTTCACCTACAAACACTTGCACTGGATACACTTTGCAGGAGGTGTTCCTGTTCATAAATATCTTATTTTCATGATGTTGGGCCTGAAAGAGATAGTGTTGTCTTGTGAAACTGGGAAGTCTCCTTGCAAGCTCCTGGTTTTCTCTGCTGCAGCTGTGCTGTTTCTGTCAGACATCTGCACATAGATTTGCACTGTTTGTCATCTGACCAACATAGGGTGTGTTACAGAACCTGGAAAGTGCGCTGGGAACGTTTATTCTCTGCTTGAGTGAGAAAATATTTCAACTGGTCCTGGCCATGCTGGTGGGATTGCACTGCAGACCCCCACTGGGGGGTTTAGTCAGTTGTTCTGACTAAACAGGCACAGTGCAAATTTCTAAACAAATTGTTGAAACTTCCTAATGCTCCCCAGATCAAGGTGTCCCCACAGTATGCTAATGGCCTTGTTCCAGCTCTGGTCTTGAGCTGTCTGAGTGCTGGGCTGGGGGAGGAGGCTCTGAGCATGGCTTGTCCAACTATTGCAGCGGCAGACAGAGGGGCGTGTGCCTGTGTTCAGCCATGAGGTCGTGCCTGACCATCTTCGAACTAAGCCTGACCCTGAGGTGGAGGAGCAAGAGAAGCAGCTGATCACAGATGCAGCTCGAATTAGCCCTGATGTGGCACAGGTAGGTGAAGAAGAGTTTGATTCTTCTGCCTCTTAGTCCTAGGACACAAAATGCCCTTTAACTCTGCTTCCTTCACCCTTCCATCTGACAGTTGGGTTTTTTTGCTCTGTCCTTTTCTTTCTGAAATTTCTCCAGCTGACCCTAGCTGAGGTTTGGTTTCCACAGTTTCACAAACCAAGGGTATCCAGCCCGTTGGCTGTTCACAAGAGGTGCCATCAGACCAGATAGGCTGTCCCATCCCCATAGTGCCCTCCTGCGTGCATTAGCACTGGGCTTTCTGAGCCCTGCTACCAAAATGCTTGTTTGGTTACACAGACCCTGATCAGAGAAAGCTTGTTCGTTTACCTTGCTGACTTGTACTCAGTTGGAGGTCTCCTGGTGGTTTCTGATGGTTTTCATTTTGCAGAAACAGATCCAAAGTCTGAACAAAATGTGCTCGAATCTGCTGGAGAAAATCAGTAAGGAGGAGCGTGAATCTGAAAGCGGAGGTATGTCACTGAGATGGAAGTGAGCTACAGGGTCCAAGCAGCAGGCTTGAGAGAGTAGTGGCAAAATAGGTAAATCAGAGGGCCTGAAGCATGGAAAATGCAGATGAGCACCATAGGTGAAACCATTCCAGAAGATGCACGATTGGCTGTCCTGGAGCCCCCACATTTGAAAAGGGGTCCTGTGGTTATGATGTGTCCTGCTTGTGTGATGTATGCATGGCAGAAAGGTCATTCCAGCCCTTTGCCATATCCCCCTTTGAGGAGGTGGTAAGTATTTACCAAGAAAACATCCCCATCAACTTGGATTAATGAAAATAGCTGTGAAAATGCAGTGTCAGTGAATGGGAAACCCCCTAGCTATGTTTGGACTGAGTCCACAACATGTTTTTTGTCAGGCTTTTCTGTGACATCCTCTAGGTGATGTCTGCTTCAGACTCATGGTCAACGTTTTCTGTTTCTGACTCTGATGCTGGACATCTGTATTTTATTGGCCTCTGCCATCAGCTGTTCACTATTCCTGGGAGTGCAATGCACAACTCTCAAAGGGTTTTTTTGTCATCTTTGACACAGTCATAGTGTAAGCAAGGACCCAAGCACAGGTTCTGTCTTGTTTCTGGGATTAATAGCTTAACTGGGCAGGTGTGTGGTAGAAAAACTTGCAGACATCGTGCTGCTCATGAGCCTCCAAAAGGGGATGTTGCCATTGTTTATCTAAAACACGGTCCTTGTTACCTGCCATAGGATTCAGCATGGAAGAGCCTTTAGTGGGAACATTGTCATGGGCATGGAGGAGTTGCCTCCTGCTATCCTCCTTCCCTGAGCAGCGTACGCCCTGCTCTCAGTGGAGAAGCTCTTGGGTCACCCCTGTCCCTGGATTTTGCAGCTTCTTTGACCCTGCTGAGACTCCTGTAAGACATTTTTAGAAGCTGGTCTTTATTACATGCCCCAAAATAGCAGAAAAGTAAAATCAGGACCAGCTACGCTACTTTTTAGACTTGATTGCTAAAAAGCTCCAAAATATCTTCTTTTTCTGCAGGTTTACGACAGAACAAGCAGACTTTCAACCCTGCAGATACCAATGCACTGGTAGCAGCTGTGGCCTTTGGGAAAGGACTGTCAAACCGGAGACCCCCTGGCTCTGGAGCATCTGTCCAGTCAGGTCAACCAGGAGCTGGTGCCATCATTGCAGGTGCTTCAGGCATGCAGCAGGTCCCAATGTCAGGTGCACCAGCTCAGCAGCAGCCAATGCTGGCAGGAGTGCAGATGGCACAAGCAGGACAGCCAGGTAAATAAGTTGCATATCTGAGAGCAATTGAAATGCAGGGAGCAAGAAAGACAAATGCAGATGTAAAGATTCTTCCCCCGTCACCTTTTAGATACAGCCAAGTAAGAGGTTCCTTTCTGGCCTTATTAACATGAGTCAGGTTGTAACAGTGGAGTAATACCTGCTTAAAATTGGCTCAGAGGTTGAAATGGATGCCAGCCATCCAGCTTCAGCTTCTTAACTCACTCTGCAATACCATTTTAATAATAGACTTAGTGAACATAGCAATCAATATGGAGGGAGATCACAATGTAGTTTTGCAGGGATCTGTGTTGGGGGTTTTGCTGTCAAATTTAAGTTGTGGGTCAGCAATACAGTTGAAAAGTTTGATGATAATGAGTTATTTTAGGTAAGAAAAAAACCAAAAGCTGCCTGTAAAGACTGACAGAAGGATTTCATATACCAAGTGACTTCACTTAATAATAGTAGATGACATTTGTATTAAATATAAAGTGAAAAACATAGGCATAGCAATTTGACTTTACATGTCCATCACCTGGACTAGTTACTTGTATTTGGGAAATAGATACATGATATAACAGTTCTGTAAAGACAATAACTGGATGTTCAGTTGGGGCAAAAATGCAAACCACATGTTAGAAATTACTAGAAAAAGAACAGAGAAACAGAGGATATTATTAGGCCATTGTATAAATCCATTGGGCACCCACACCTGCAATATTATGTGCAGTTCTGATCTCTTCTCTGGTACTGGGGATAGCTTTGGGGTAGGGAGAAGAAAGTATGGAAGCCTATAAAGTCCCAAATTGTTTATAGCAGGTGAATGGGGAATGATTGTTCACTGATTCCCATGATACAGAAGAATTGATGAAAGTACACTATCAGCTTGTAGATTCAGAATAAAAGGGAGATACTTTTCTGAATACTGAATAATTACACTGTAGAGCACATTGCCAAGTGTGTGATAGGTAGATAAAGTTTATATGGGATGGAAAAGTAAGCAAATAGGTAAATGAAAAATGATGAAAAATCAGTCAACAGCTCCTTAAATCTCCTCTTCTGTCAGGAGTGGGTTTGGCCTGGGGGACCTACAGGCCTAACCCTGTGCTGTCATTCTTATGTTCACATTAATTGAGATTTTGGATATCGGGTATCCTAATTGGTGTTTTCTTGCCTGTATAATGACTGTTGTTCAGAAATGAACTTGAGCAACAATATTAATCCTAAGTTAATTATGTATTTATGTAAGAGTTAGAAAGTAATTTCCACTGTGATTTGGAAACAAAGAAGGCCCCTGTGATTTCTGGCTGCATACCCACAAACACTGTCTCTGGGTTAGGAAGACAGTCGCTTCTGTACATCAAGCAGAGTGCACTGGTAACAAGAGCACTTGTCCAGCCTGTGTTACCGGGAAGTTCCCTTTTGATGAAAGCAGCTATATTGGGTTTCGCCAAAGGTCAGTCCCACTATCCTGGTTTTGATAGTGCCCACAGCCAAGGCTGAAAGAATATAAGAACAAAGTATATCCTGACAGCAGTTGTTGTTTAGGGATTTTAAGCCAGAGTTTGGCTTGAGACCAGTGGGTATAGAGCAGCCATCAATTTCTGCAGTTCCGTTTTGAATTACAATTTTGACTTCAAGAACACCTACGGTAATATGTTCCACAGCTTTATCACATTTTGCTTAAAAAAAAAATCCTTTTTATGTTTAAATCTTTTGCCTGATAATTTTATTGCATGTTTCCTTTTTACCCATGTTGTAAGAAACGGTGACTAATCATTCCTCAGTTACCTTCTGCATACTAGTTTTCATTTTTTGGAAGTCTGTCATATCCTCCTCCCTTTGTCCATCTTTTTTTTTTTTTCCCCAGCTAATGAGTCCTATTCTGTTTAATATGTCTTTGTGTGAAAATTATAATACATCTTGGACCATCCTTGTCACTCTTACCTGTACCTTTTCTGCTCATTTTCAAGACTGGGAAGACCAGAACTGCTCACAGTATTCCAAATGTGTGTGAACCATACAGTCCTGTTCACTCTTCCTTTTGGAGTAATGTCTAACAGTATTTGTCTACTGATTATTAGCACTGAAGTGATATCAGATTGCCTGAAAATTCATTGCAGGCAATGACTCACTTTGGATATGTTTGAGAAAGTTCAATAATCTTTATTCTTTTAGCCATTTGCTCATCAATTCTTTTCTTGTCCTGCTGCACTACAGTTTTAATTTTCAGAAGTTGTCCTTTTCTGTTCTAATTTGAACACACATTACACTTTCTGAAGGAGTGTTCTTTGAACATCCATCTGTGCTGCTCTTTAATCACTTTTTGTTTATTTTTCTGAACATTTTAGTTTTGTCTAGCACTGTACACTGCTAGTACAATGTCTTTGAACACACTGCCATGTGTGATTGGTATCAGCAAAGAGTAATAATGCCCAAGAGGTGGATGCAGTTAAGAGAAATTAAGAGATCTGAGAGAGGCTTAGTAATTTAAATATGCGCCCTGAGTATAAATAATTCTACATAGAAGGGGATACAGGCTGTTGTGTTTGCCTCTCTGAAATGGAAGTGGAGATCAGTCTGGGTACTTCTGTGAGTGCTGCTGCCAGCAACTTCCGTGAGACTAAAGTGCCACACTCCTGTAAGAGCCTCCTGACAAAGAGAAAGGCTTGTTTAAGATGGAACAAGGATAGAATTTAAGAGGATAGCAGGGGGACACAAGAATTGCCAAGGAGATTTCTCAACAGAAAGATGCTAATTTGTAGGAGAGATTGATTGTGTTAGGTCAGAAGCTGGAAGATGCTGTAGCAGATAAGCCTAGCATGGCTTACCTAGTGTAAGTATACCGTGACTGGAACAGGAAAAGCCCAGACAGGATTGCTGTGAGTCTTGCATGCTGCTGAGCAAATGTCCTCTCATATAGCCAATTTTGCACTGCTTTTTCTTTTTCTTTTTTCTCTCTCCAGGAAAAATGCCCAGTGGCATAAAAACAAACATCAAATCTGCTTCAATGCATCCATATCAGAGATGAGCTGAGATGAACCAGACCCAGGGATCAGCAGTTACCAGCATTGTTCCCACTGCAGCCACCACACCTGGATTCCATCTAGGACTTCCAAGTCCCTTCACATATCCACACACCATATCCAGGGAGATAGTGGTTATGAGGCCCTTCCCTGGGCTTTGTTTAGTGCTGGATGGCTTGTGTGGAGCTGCTCGCGGCCATGTCTCTGGGACACAAGTACTTCTCTGTTCAGTCAGAGCAGAGGACTTTGCTTCCGGTATTGATCCCATCTTCACGTCTGGCCTGGAGAACTACCCTTTCCTGATACAGAACCTGAAGATGTGCACAGAGCAGTCTGTTCCTTGTTTCTGCTTGTTCACTGCTTTCTTTACTCCCTCTTGTTGAATAAAGACCTTGTTATGCACACTGCGAGACACTGGTGTACATCTCTTGGGTCATAAGGACTCTCATTTCCCTTTGGGAAAGGCTACAGAGCAGCTCCCATCTAAAATACATAGAAAATGTTGGAGGCTGAGTGCTGGAGCTGCAGGCTTATGTGTAAAGAGCTGTTATAAAGTGAGTCAGCAGGGTACAAACATAAGCAGTAAACATCTTGTTCATCGTAAACCCATTATGACTATTCCCCAGAAAGCAAAATACTGGGAAAGACTATTACAAGGCCCACAGCAAGAAGGCAGCATTTCAGGAACAGAAGCACAGAGCTTTGTACTCTGATGCTGCTGCAAATCCCAGCTGGATCTGATTTCACTTCCATAGTTCTCTGCTTCTGTGTTTCCTGTAAAGTTTCTTAGCTACTTCAGGATTAATTCATCACTTGAGAGGGGTATTTCAATCTGCTCAGGACTGTGGCACTTCTGAAGTGGCCAGGCTGTGAGGTCTGGCCCATTTGTCTTTGGAAGTGGGCATTGGGAAGCCATCCCTGTTCTAGTTTCTGCCCTTGAGCTGTAACATATAATCTGACTAATGAAAGATTCCTCTGAGAATAAAGGGTGGGGACACATGCCCACGGAGCATGTCACTACGTACAGCGCTATCCTAAAGACAACTGTCCTGCCTCTTGCTGCTCTTGCCTAGGCTTCCCTTTTGACTTGTGGTGAAAGCCAGCACTGTATTTTACTCAATAGCATCTGTCAGCAATCTTACGGGTGAGGAAATCTCCACTCAGCAGATACAGCCTGCAGCTGCTCCTGCACTGCTTGCCTCTGAGCTAATCAGATCCAGCTTATTTGTGGAGGCTGTGGGCTGTTCTCCCAAAACAAAACCTTCCACAAAGCTGTGACTAGGGCAGTTATCGACCCATTTTGATGTGCAGGCCCTTGAGAAAGCACTGGTCTGGGAAGTAGAAAGTTGAGCTGGAAGCACGAGCAGCTTACATGATAAGCAAAGCCGCTCCACTACAAATGAGCCCAGCGATGTGTTTGCGATGGCACCAGCCCAGACAGGCTGATGGGATTGCTTTTTGCTCCTGATGAACGCGGAGCTCCTGGCTCTCTCAGGCGCCGCTGACTGCAGCGGGGAGCTGGTGTGAAGGCAGGGGCATGCTGCTAGCTCTGGTGTGAGGGTTTTGTGCAGTGCCTGCAGCCCAATGACAGGGGGGTTGGAGTCTGCAGGGCGATGGGCTGAGCACCGTGAGGACGGCTGTTCCCTGCTCTATCTCATGTCCCTGCTTTAGTTGGGAAGGGAGGCAGAAAACTGTCAGAGGAACGTGTGTCAGATCCCTGGCACTCGTCATCCGTGGAGTCTCAGCTCTAGGATGCTGCTTCACTTCGTCCCCCGAGCTTGGCTTCCTTATAAAGGTAAAATGTCCCATCCAGGAGCACCGGGGCCAGCGGCTGGCCGGGGCGATTCGGTCAGCCTGGGACACAGGCTGCCTGCTACCCGCGCTAACCTGGCTCTCCCGAAAACGCCTCCAGTGGGGCAGGCCAGACCTTTCACACACTTGGACGGGAGGAAGGGAAATACAGGCAGGATTTTTTTCCGTAGATTATAGAGCTGGGGAGGCCGGCTAGGCTCGCCAGCGTAACTTCCTGCATGACACAGACTGCCCTGAATTAGTTCTTGTGTAAATTACAACACTGTTGTTAGGAAAACAGTTGACCTTGAACTGATACATCTCTGCTACAGTGGCTGGTAGGTTGTTCTAAAGGTTAATTTTCTTATTGCACCTTATACTGAGGCTGCATTTCTTTAATTCCCTTCAAGTCGCTGGATCTTCTCAGCCAGGCAGTGAGCCCCCGAGTTGTTAGTCCCAGAGAGAGGAGTTGGATATTATGATCAAGCTTTCCTAATCCTTTCTTATGATAAACTGAACTGATGAAAGTCCCTTTCGTTTTAAGGCATATTTTCCATTTTCCACTTCTTGGCTCACGTCCAAATCTTCTTATGCATCTGTGTCCTTTGGGACACTGACTAGGACACACTATTCTAATTGTGGGAATGGGAATTTCAAACGCAGAGTGACTTTAACCTCTTATCTAGTCGCTGCCAATGCTTGAATGTTTAAACAGAGAACCGGCCTTTTACCCATAAAGTCATGGTGGAAATTCATGGTCCACTGCTTGTCAGCATGGCCTGCAATTCCAACAGGAATTCACCGTTCCCAGCGCACTCTGTCAGAATAAAAGCACAGCCCTGCTGGGTCAGGGCAAAGGCTCTGTCTGTGCCCCGCTGCGGCAGGGACCGAGCGGGTGATCAGGGAAGCACATGGGATGAGCTGCCACACTGAGCCCTCAGGGTTTTTTTTCCCTGACTTGTCCGATCCCTTTTTGAACTTGTCTCTTTCTAGTAGGATAATTTTGGCAGGGAGGAGGCTCAGCCCCGGCACAGCAGGCGCTGCCGGGCTGTCTGGGCCTCAGCTTGGGTGCGGGAATGTGATGGAGACCATGAGCACTGGTTTATTCTGTCCCCTCAAGCCGCCTGTCGGTACCAGTCAGGCTCTAGTGCAGAGGATGGACACCTTTCGCCACATGGCCCCGCTGCCCCAGGGATCCCAAGGGCTCCAGATCACTGACATGCCCCCAGCTCCCAGGACAGCATGTTTTACCCATCCTGACTTCATTTCCTTCCAGGTCATCAGCTTTACACTATTTAGCATTCCCTGCTACAAACACATCCTGAGTGCCAATTCCCCGGGGAACGTCTCCTCTGCTGCCTCGCACCTGGCCAGGCCGCCAGCGCTCTTGTTCCTTGATCACACACGCTGCCGTACCAGCCAGCTCGCTCTCTGATGTTTAAGAGTATACAGTGCCACAAAAACTATCATGTTAGTTTGACAGGTTTATTGTCTGTAATCCTTGATGATTGGTATTTATATTTCTCTCCTTTAAGCCTTTATCTATACAATCACATATTTTTCGGTCATTATTTTGCATGGGGTGACTGTCGAATAGACACACCTGTTTACCAGGCCATCCTGTTTACTTTTTTAAAATGCTGGCATAACATCAGCTTGCTTCTTCTCTGGAGCTTCTCCAGGCTTCCTTGTCTTACTGAATGCCAGCATTAATCGTTTGAATTTTTAAAAACAGATTTTTATTTTTTTTTCATTTTGAGATGCAGGATACCTGGACTGCTGAATTTTTAACATTTGCCTTATGCAACTGTTGTTTAACATCTTCCTGAGTTACTGTTAGAGTGGAAAGCGTTTTACCCTCGTGACAGGAATGCTTCATCTGGCTTCCTCCCAAATGCAGGAGCAAGATATTTATTGCCTTTCCTTCCTGCCCGGCTATCTGCAGCCCATACGTGCATCCAGCCGTGCTGGGTGGTGCTCCCAGCCTGTCCTGCTGATGCCTTGGGCCAGCTCGCCTCTGGAAGCCGTGAAGCTCGGCATGGTGCCACCACTTCCCCGTATCTCTCTGCATCCACTGATCAGCACAACCAACATCTGCCGTGTGTTTGTTCTCTTGTCCCATCCCCAAGCGGAGATGTGCACACAGGTGTCTTCTTTTGTTTGAAAAAGAAAAACGTAACACTTTTTTTTTTTTTTAACCTACAGATCTTTTAAGTGGGTGTCATTAAGCCTTCACAGTGGAGGTGAAGTATGTAAGGTGTGAGGAGAGACGTGACGGAGAAGATCAGGGGGACAGCTGAGGGCGTGGAACCTCTGCCATTCTCTGCTCTCCACACTGCAGCTAAGGCAGGAAGGCAGGGTCTCGGCATGGGCTGGGGGGCTGGTTTCCATCCTCCTCCTTAGGTGGGACATTTCTGACAGAAACATCTGGGACCAAAGGAGAAGTCTTCTGGTGGTTGGGTTGGGGGAGCCTGAGCATTTTTTTATGCTAAGAAGCAACATAATGGGGGGTGTGCTGCCAAAAGGCGGTAAGCCAAGTTTTGCATCTGCATCGCTGCCAAAGCAGCTTCACCTGCAGCTCACAAACATGGAAACAGCAGCAAAACGTGCCTCTGAAAGGCTCGGAAACTGCTTGAAAGTCAAAGGCACAAACGGAGAGAAAATAGCTGAGTGGTGGAAGCTGAAACCCCAGGTTGGCCCCCTGCTTTCCCCTGGGCTCCCCCCATGAGCTTGGTGGCCCCCAGAGAGCCAGAGCTTGTCTACGTGACAGCTGGTGCCTCCAAATTAAGATAAAGGTGCTTTGGAAAAATCCCATGGAACTCCTCCTTCCAACCCAGTGCAATAAATCTTCATCTGTCTTAGAATTAAAATGTTACCACTTTGTACCTCACACAGATGCTGTGGTAATAAAAGTACATGCTCCACAGTTTATTTGTTGTCCTTATGATACTGTAGCTGTCTGGCTGGATCCCTGAACATTTGCCTTGGTGGAAACCTGCACTTACAAATTAATGAAAACCTTCTGCAGTTTGCTCAGGGGTAACCCTGTACATGAGGAAGTACATAAGAGTAATGCAAAGTGTGCTGGCTGGCTCCTCTGAAGGAGAAGCTTTTGTCTTTTTTTTAAGAAAGGAAATTACTGCATGTATTTTTCTGAGACGCATATTTTCCAAAGTCAGGGGATCAAGAGCTGTGGTTCCTGCAGCAGCTATCTTGTCAGTGCTGCTCAGATTCTGTCACTGATTTACCCACTTGCTGTACGGCTTCTCCCTTTGCTACCATCGTGTCCAAGCTGCTTCTGCATCGAATTAGCAGTGGTGCTAAGGTCCTGCTTGGCATGGAGCTCCTTTCCTCTCAGTAAAGACTCTGCCCCAGGGTACTTTTGCATTATTTTTTTAATTGAGTGTTTGCTGGCCATGCTTTGGGCCAAAGGGACATCATTGCTGTCTATTTTGAAGCTGCAGCATTTCCCAGGATGTTCCTCTCCTGAACCCAGGAGAGGAATTCCTGAACCCTTCTATGCCTATTGCCAGGTGGCCTTGCTGGGACGTGTCTGTTGCCTGCTGCCATGTGCTAGTCCTGGGCTCTGCCTGCCCTGGCAAGCAGCAAGGAGGTGTGCTGCTCCCGCGGGAACTGGGCTTTGAAGCATGCGGTGGATGTTTACGTGGAGTTTATTTTTGGTACTGATGCAGTACTGAAGTCAGGGTCCTGCTGTGCGGGATGGGAGAGATGGCTCTTGTCTCCTGCTCTGCGGCAGCAGCATGGCGGGACTTCAAAGCACTGCCTAAAGAGCTAATGGCAGTAGCTAATACAGGACAGGTTTGTATCCCCTCTGAGAAATGCATTCTGTGTAAATGGGGCTGAGGCGCCATAATTTTGGCTGTCTTGGTTTTGTATATTTAGGTTCCCTTGGGCATCGCAGCGACAGAAACAGCCACAGTCATCATCATCATTGTAGAGCAGCCCGGTTTGCTCCAGTCAGCGAAACAACATACCAGGTTGTGACTCGATTGCATGGGGCTCTGGGGGAGCGCACATCATGTGCAGCCCCACACTGCAGAGCTCAGGGCCAGGCAGGGAGCTGAGCAGCATGGGGCATGGGGCTGCGGGCAGGAGGACCTGGCCAGCAGGACACACAGCCCTGGGCAGCTGCTGAGCTGGGAACCACTTATACAAAGCCTCTGTTGGTGCGCCCACTGTCGCTCTTAACCATTTGTATTCACTCACACAGGGAATAAAAAAAAAATAGGGATTAATAGGCATGCTCTAAGCCACATTTTGAGCATGCAGCTCCCTCTCCTTTGCTTTGTTGTGTCCTGTGCTCCCTGCTGTGTCTTGCTGGAGCTTAAGCGCAAGATGCTTGTCCCCATCCACAATGCAGGCAGGAGGCCATCCAAGAAGGCTTGTGATGTTCACCATCAACAACACTTTTTGGAGAGGTGAGTATTTGCAGAAAGGAGGCCACTATGTTCTCTGCCCACTATCTCGGAGCAGTTTACTGCATATCTCCGTTTCCCTCCTGGTTATATCTGTCCGTTCAAGGGCGGACGGTTGGTCCTGGCTATCTGGGAGAAACACTGCAGCCCCTCACCGTGGGAGCTGCCACACTGCTTCTCTCCCCTGTCCCCGTGCCCCTTGGACCTGCCAGGCAGGCAGGAGCCCATGGCAGGATCTGCCACAAGTTCTCTTATCCCTCGATTTCCTTTTCCTCCTCATCCACCGTGGGTCTCAGGGCATGCACTGTGCTGCTGACTGTGCCAGTGGAGAACCTCAGAAGCAGAGAAGATGCCAGGCAGGCTGGGGAGGATGGCAGCCACTGGGGAGCAGGCAGCGTCCCCCACCAGCCTGCAGCCCGGATGAGCAGGCAAAGCCCAGCCCCGGCTGGAGCTCAAACACGGCCTCATTTCACGGCAAAACAATCCCTCTTTGTGCAGCCTGTTCTCCCAGAACAATCCTCTGCTCTGACAATGTCCTTTCTGTGGCTTAGTCCCTGCAGAGCGACCAGCAGCGTGCTCAGCCTGATGCCTGGCAACTTGCACCAGCGCCTGCCCACAGCCCCGCTGCCCCACAGCCGAGGTGCAGCACCCGGGACCCCCGGCCCGGGCAGCCTCTGCTTGGGACTCTGTGGCCACTTCTGGTCAAGGCAAAGTCTTCCCAGGAAAGTCTCCAGCAAAGCCTGGAGCACTTGGGAGGGGTTTTTCTTCTGGCTTTGTTTGCTCTACAGAGCTGCATGGTGCCGCTGCACCACACGTTAGGAGGGCAGCCCTGGGATGCAGCTGTGGAGCGTGGCATGTGGGAGTCAAGTCACCAAATCTGCCTGTAATCCCAACTGCCTGCCGGGGGTGGAGAAGTCACTCAGCTTTGCCAAGCTGCTCTCTCAGGCTCCAGGCAGTCTGGGGCAGATTTATGGAGCTGATCAACTCCCATGGGCTCTAAATCACAGAGATAAAACGAAATGGCTTCAGACAGAAAGGGAGATTCTGGGGATGAGAAGGACCAGTTTTCAGGTCCCTACCAGAGACAGAGCTCACAGAACTGCTGTGGTCTTCTGCCACGGCACGATGCATGTCAACAATCACAAACATTTGCACTGGTCTGCTTGGACTCCTGTTGTGCTGCACATATTGAAGCCCCCACACCTCCTGACCCTTTCCAGCCTCCCACCAGTCTGTTCTGGGCCTTGAGCTGGCTCTGCTATGCCTGCTGCCATGCAGAAGCACTGAAGAACAGGCTTCTCCAGACTTTTAGTCTCCACGGGTGCCTTGCTCCAGCCATGGCTCTGCTGCCTGTTCCCCACCCAGGATTTGTGCGGGTTTGGAACAAGCACTGCTATTCCATAAGGTTATCCTATAGGCCACAGGAACAAATGGGGATACTTCAGCAGGTCCAGAGTGGGCTGAGACTTCTGGCATGTCTGCGGAGGAGCCCAGGGTGTCACACATTGCTGGCGTGATGTTGCCAGCCCACGGAGGTGAGTGTCAGGACTCATACCAGAGAGGGTGATGGCTTTTATGCAGCTGATAAAGAATTCTTGTCCTGGCAGGAAACCGCAATCATGTGTGCTGCCCACCCCGGTTGGCAGGCAAAGTCCAGCAATTAAACACACCAGGGTGAAAGTCTGCCATCAAAGCATCTGTGCTCCCGCGCACCACCGTGGTGCCTGCAAGCTGCTGGGTGATGCTTCTGTCTTCCCTTTTATCTCATGCTATGCTTTTTCCAGGTGATGTTTCAAACTAGAACTACAGCATCATGTTACAGCAGGGATTTCAGCAGGGTCATTTCATGCCTGCTGGCTACAGAAATGTTGTGAGTTGTTTCCTGGTAGCTTGAGGGGCTTCTAGGGACTTCGGATTCCAGGACGGAAGGTATTTCTTCTGGATGAAGGGGAAGAGGGCAACACTGACAGCGATGGGGTAATTGGTCTTTACTGCCAGGATGATGTAATCAGCATTAAATAACAGACAAAAGTTTGCAGAAGATGAGCCACTTAATGTTGATATCAACTGTGGAAGAGGCAGCACACCAGACTGAGCTTAGCAAAGCATGCGTGCTTGGGCACAGCCTATCTGCCCGTCTCTGTTTGCTGAAAGCGCAAACTGACATTGTGCCATTTAATGGTTTTTCAGGCTCTGAGTACTGTCATCTGTCTCCACTTTTAGTGGCCGTGAAAGCCTTGTTTTATTTTCTCAGTATAGACGGAGGTGGCATAAGAGCATTTCTTGTACGTTTTGTGGTTGCCAGCGTAATCAACTTGTCGGTTTTTGCCACGGAGTCACAGAGAAGATGTGCAGCAATGATGTGTCGTTGATAGTGCTTCAGGGTCTAACCTCGGGAGAAAGGGAGAAGAGTTAAACATTAGAGAGCCAATTTACATGCAGTGTTTTTATCTGATCACATGCAAAATTGCTGGCTTTTCAGGATTAAACAGAAAAGCATGGGAGGATCTGGAAATCTTTTTTTCACTCCCTGGGTGTAATAATGTAGGTGAATTTGCTAACTATGTATGTCAAATACATTACTGCACAATTACAGGGCCAGGTGCATGTGTGTTTAATTTCATTATAATTCATTTGGTCTTTTTATTATCTTTTAGATTTTTCAAGTTGAATAATGTCAATATTTTTGCCACAAAAACCTCACAGTTCGATTTTTCAGTATTTTTAAAAAATAAATTCATAGTTATAAGTTCAGTGAGTAACAGAATATAAGCTTACTGTATAAATCAGACATGATCAAAAAGATATTTTAGTTCCCCAGAAAGCCAGGATTTTGAGAATTTCTATCTCTGTCATAAAAACTGAGAAACATAGCACTGGGAGGGGCTGAAACCCCCTTTTTCCCCACCCAGCTGCATGGTAATCCTAAGCCACTCTTCAAGACTGGCACCAGAAAAGGTGGGACACTGAGAAACTGCACCAGCACCTCGTATTACATGCAGAAGAAATTATCGTTACTAATCCTAAAGGTCATAACCTTTCATTGAACTCCATTCCTTTTTCATTGCTTGGCTCCTCCAGACCTTCCCATCTGATAGCCTGATAATCCTCTGCAGTGATGATAGCTTCCATCTTTGTGCCTTCAGCAAGTTACATTAGTGCATGCCTGCTTTTTGCACCAAGACAGAGCAACAAGGAAAGGCGCAGCTGGCTCTGCAAGAAGCAAGGAGAAAGCAGGAGACAGGGACTAGTGGAGGGAACAACAGGAAGGAGTGCAGAGACATGCACCCACCTCCATCTGATCAGATCTCTGTGTTGAAAAGGATCAGCAAGGCTCTCACTAAAGCTACAGTGAAAACGGCGTGTTGTTCTCCAGGTTAAGCAACGGAGGAAGGAGCTTAAGTTCTCCCAGACTGGAGCCTGGTGCAGCCCAGGCTGCTGCGACTGAGAGCACAACAGCCGGGTTGTTTCCTGAATTGCAGGTGAAGAGTTAATGACCCGAAGGGCTTTGCCTGCTGCAGGAGTGGTTGGTGCAGGAAGGACACCCTCCTGCAGGCGTGTGACACGATCATCTCTGGTCCAGCAGTCCAGAGTGCAGTCAGAGCCACACGCTTGGCTGGCTGCAAAAAGCTTCTCTCCCAGATTTCAGGTCACACAGGCAGGATTCAAGGTGGAAGCAGAAGATTATCCATTTATAAAAGTCTCTCTTCAGACACTTTGGGAACATCAGGCTGTACACAACAGGTCACATCACTCTGGCCTTCTCTCCCTCACCCTCATCTCCCTTATTTTTGAGGGAGTTTCTTTACTATGTGTGCCTGTGATGCCCTGCTTCCAAAGAGGCCAGAAGGCAGAAGCTCAGACCCACAACACGCAGCAGATTGCTGGAACCCTGTCCCCAGGGGTTAGGAGGGCACTCTGCATCACCACCCTGGCTAGCTGTGACTGGGCCAGCACTGCACTGGATCCACTTGCCCACAGCCAGGGTGCTCCGGCAGACCAGGGTCCTTGCGCCAGCTGGAGCTCCTGCCGAGGCTGCTGCAGCTCCAGGGACATGGTAGGAAGGGGGAACACTGAGGAACTGCAAATACCTGCTGAGCATAAGCAGTAAAAAAAAGCAGACAGGCAGACAAGGGTAACCCACCAAAGCAAGTGAGTGTGAAAAGAAAAGCCAACTAATAGGGGAGAAATGAAATGGAAAAATCTATTTGATGTGTTAGAGAATTAAGGAGAGAAACAGAAGATGCAGTAGCAAGGGAAAACCAAAGAGCAAAAAAAATGGTGGAAAAATGGTGGAGACAGCACACTCAACAGAGAACGAGAGTCAAGGACAGAGAGAGAGGAGAAAGAAATTGCATCCAGAGCATAAGAAAAAGAGTGTGACCTGGAAATTTATTCCAATAGCAGGAAGAGGCTGGGCTGTGCAATTTGGGGCTCATTGTTAGAGCCTGACAAGCCTGTCAGCAAGGGTGGATCCAGAGGACAGAAGGAATGCTTGGAGAAAACTATGAGATGTGGGATACGAGGTGGAAAAGTATCTAGTAGGGAGTGGGAAGGAATCCACTGGTGATCTCTCATTTCATGACAAACAACACAGCAAGATTTCCTCTGAATTGGACCACGAATCAACTAAAAACAGATGAATAGCGAAAAATAAAAGGAGAACCAAAAAGAAGTGAAGAGTAGCAAATAAGACTGATGCCTATACTTAACAAGGGAGGAAGAGTGATCGAGACAGCTGCAGGCCTGCCAGTCTGATGTTAATAGTATTCAATTAAAGAGTAATGCAGCACATGGACAGGAAATGGAAAGTGGGATAATATATAGTCTATTATGTCTGACTAACCTGATAGTTAAAAAACCATTTCTATAAAGCTACAGGCCCTGTGTGGACTTCAGGGAAGGAGCTGGGAACCTTGGGACCAACTGGGAACCTTGGTAGACGGTGGGGCAGAAACGAGCACAGGAATTTCATGTGGGAAGGACTAGTTAAGATCAAGATGAAAGCAGAGCCTGGTGAAAGGGAGCATATCAGGACACAAAGAAGGTTGCAACTGAGGTACTTTGTGGATGTTCTTATAAAACTGATTTCCTTAAGGACTGGCACAAATAGTAGGTACAATCTGATGAAATCAGAATGTTGTGGTGCATTGGCACTGTAGGTGAAAGTAAAGGAATGCTGTACCGCCAAAAAAAAGGCATGAACGTCATCAGGAGTGTAGTTCTTTACCTCATTTGGGGGACTTTGTGAGCTGCGAGCACCTGAATACAAGGAGTTACAGGAGTAACCGGCCACAGAGTGACTCTGAGCTGTCACTGCAAAGCGAGACTAAGAAGGGCAAACGCAGCCCTGGCTGTATCCAGACAGGGAATTCTCTCCAGGTGAGCACAAAGTCTGTGACCACTCCTGGCCACCCATCTTCAGGAGACTTGAACAGCAGCATGGACAGAAGAGTTATCATGGCATTAGGCACAGGGACAGGCTGGCTAGTAAGAAAACGCTGGAAAAACTTGTTTAGTCTTCTGTGTAATGGCTGAGAGGGAGATGATTGCTGTCTACAAATACATTGGAGCATAAATACCTAGGCAAGGACCTATGCGAGATAAAAGACAATGTTGGCACAGGAACAAATGGCCGTACATCAAATTAAGCTGGAAATGAGAAGGTGATTCCTAACAATTAGAATAGTGAATTCTGAAACCGCCTTCAGATCAGATGAGTGCGAGTCAAAGCCCAGCCACTTTTTAAGATGGAGCTTGATAAGTCTGTGAAGACAACACAGGATGAAGTGGTGCTGGAAACAGCATGCAGTCAGATTTGTCTCTGGAGTGTCCTTCTGTCCTTTGTTTCCAAATGCTGGCAGTGGCTGTTGTGGTGCCATTGAGAAAAAAAATGAGTTATGTGCCACTTGTTTATTGATCTGTAGTTGGTTGTTTCCTAAAAGTGCAAGACTGGTAGAGTCCACCTAAACCATCCAAGCTGAGGTTTTCCCGTTGACACTGAGCTCTTGTGAAGGTGTGTGCACTATCACCTGTGAGTGACCAGGATGCAGATGGTGACCCAGGCTTTGCTGGGCCTCTCTGCCCACCATGCTGCTGCTTAGCCTGCTGAGGTGGACAGTGGTCACCATGGGGGAACCCCCAGGAGGACAGGGACTCTCATTTGAAATAGATGTCAAGACGGGACTGGACTTGGACAGGACCAGCTCCACCTCATGACCACCAGACAAAGCAGAGGTCAGTGTGAGAGCAACGGCAGGGCCCTCTTTCCGCCATTTCCCTCATGCCCTTGCCACCACCCTCCAGCCAACCTCCCTACACCCCACCCAGACCCACAGCCTTTTCCCAGCCCTTTTCCATTTTTTTTCCCTCCCGTTGCTGCCTCTCCACCCCCTCGGCCTCCCCAGACATCCGCCTCGCCCCTAAAAATCAGCCAAACTCGCCCCAAACACCAATACACACACACTGCTCCCCGCCCCGCCTCAGAATGTCAGGGAACTGCGCAGCCCCGACCCGTGAGGCGCTGCCGGGTGGGCGTGGCCAAGAATGGGAGGGACGCGGCGCCAGCGCCGATTGGCCTCGGGGGG
>VWZL01005037.1:2443117-2467156 GCA_013396915.1 Stercorarius parasiticus | reverse complement strand
CCCCGCCGGGGTGGCGGGTGCTGGGTCCTGCCTTGCCGGCTGGGCTGGGGGTCCCTGGTGTTTCCCAGGGGAGCGCTGAGGCCTTAGTGGGGTTTAGCTGCTTTGGGATCGAAGCATTGTCTGTCAGGAATGGTGGGCCCTGCCCTGGCCAGGCCTTGTGCTGTGTTTGGCACCTGCCTGGAGGAGGCTAGTGTGTGTTACTGTGTCCCTGTCACCTGGGATGCTCTGAGGCACGGGAGGAGGTGGGTGGTGTCCCCCTTGCCAGAGCATTGGAGGGATGAGTCTGGGGAGGCTGTGGCCTGATGGGTGTTGCGACATGGCCTTGGCAGGTGGTGAGGCTGGGTGCGGCTGCCACCGAACAGGAAGGCACTAGCGGGGGCTGTCACCCCCCTGGAGGCGGAGGGAATAACTATAATAGCAGTGTGGATCCTTGTGACAGGCCATCAGTGTGCAAACCTGCCGATGTCAGAAGGAGGAAGATGAGTGGGGTCCACGTCGGGTTGTTGAAGTGTTTTTCAAGAGCATCTGGGTCCTGATGGTGTGAGGAGCTGCAGTGCTCCCCAGAGCCCCTGGCCTGGTGCTGCTGCCCCAGAGCCTGCTCTGAGGTGCCCAGGGAAGGGACATAATTCCCTTCCTGCAGCTGGGCTGCCCTCCTTTGGGGCAGTTGTATGCCAGAGCCATCCCCTGTGTACTGTCTCGCTGCGGTGCTTGGGATGCTTTTCCAGCCTGTCAGGAGGGAGGACTGTCTCTCCTCACTGGTTGTGTGCCAGGGCACAACCACCCTGGCCTCTGGCCTGGTAGGTCTTTGCCCAGTAGCCATGCTGGGGACAGGGTTCTGGCTGTGCCTGGGCTGCCTCCCTGCTGCTGGCCGAGATGGGCCCTCGGCCAGGGGTTTGTTTCCTCTCCTGGTCAAGATCTGGTGGCTGCGCAGCTTCAGGGGATCCCAGTCCCCTTATTGGGATTGCTGTGGTGGTGCCTCTGGTGGGGCTGGAGGCAGCTCTGGCTGGCCCTGGTCCGCCCTTCCAGTGGGGCAGGCCGCGGCCGGGGCTTAACCGCCGCCCCCCCTTGCCCAGTCCTCCCGGCGGCGGTGCGGGGCCTCCCCGGGGCCAGCTGCTGCCGGGGTGTCAGGCAGCGGCCCTTCCCCGCAGCCCTGGGCCCGGCCGTACAGGCTCTCCGTTGGCGGCTGGGCCGGCACTCGTCCGGGCCGCGGCACGGCGCTTCCGGGGCCCGGAGCGGCGGTAGGCCCCGGCGGCGCCACACCCCGAGGCCCTGCCCGGAGCTGCCCGCGTTTCCCGCTGGCGGGCGGGGGCGCGGCGCGAAGGGGTCCCTGCAGGGCTCAGCGCGCCCTGGGGCCGGTGCTGGAGCCGCCTCGCTGGGGGTGGGAGTAAGGCTCGTCTGGGGTGCTGCCCGGGGACCCCGGCTGTGCTTGGCTCCCCAGCACCTTCCATCGCATTGTGTCCGGTGGGCTTGCCCCTGGCTGGGAGCTCTGGGGATGTTGAACAGCCGAGGAGGGCTGTGGTCTGCTGGGGCTTTGCTGCAGCAGGGCAAGAGCAGCCTCCAGCAGTGGTGCTGGCTGCTCGGTGGCCAGAGAGCTTTCTCCTACACAGCCCTCAGCATCAATGTACCATTGAGATGGCTTTTCCCTCCTCCTCCAGGCAGGGTGGCAGTACCAGGCCTCCCCTGCTGCTGCAACACAATGCAATCTTTGAGTGCTGGCTGGTGTAGGTGCTTGGCCTCCCTCTGGCTCTTGCTCTGGAACGCTGGTGGGAGGAGGAGGATGTCCCTGTCACCCTCCTGGTGGCAGCAGTAGCCTGGTTGCAGGCTTACCTTGGGCTGATGTGTGGTCATGCATAGGGGTCTGCACTTGCTGGACAACTGCAGGTTTAATAACCATGGCCAAATGCTCATCTGACCTTCCACAGGCCGTACTGGACTTGGTCTGTAGGTCTCTTAATGTGGGCCTGTTCCTCTCTTGTAATGAAGAGGCAGTTAAGAAAGCTGCTTCTTTTTGATCTCTGCAACAGGCTAAATGAGACAGCATAAATACACAGGCGTTGTGACAGGAGGGGAGGCTTTGGGGAGCAGTCTGTATGCCTCAGTGCCCAGGCTGTGTCTTGCAGGGGGATTGTCAGGTACTTACCCTGTGACTGACCAGGTTGGCTCTGGAATCCGAGGGCAGGAAGAAGTGAATACTCCTCCCATGCTCAGTGGGCAGTTTGGGATAATACTCTCTGTTTTCCCTGCTAGTGCATTCCCTCAGAGCATCTCTTCCCCTCTTGGGGGCCAGGATTGCCTGTGCAGCAGTGCATCCATCCTGCTGTGCCTCCCCAAATTGACGACCTTTTCTTTTGCCAGAATGCAGCCAGGGCAGATTCCTAGCTGGATGGAACTGACCTTCCCACCAGACCTGCTGGACTGCTTCTTGAGGATGGTTTAGAGAGTCAAACAACTGGCTGAGCCCTTGGGGCTTGACTGAGACTGCTGTGTCTTATCTCTCTCCTGGGAAGCCCCTCTAGCTCATGGGTGTCAGCTGCTGCTGACAGCATGTTCTTTTGAGAAGTAGCATGATGCCAGCTGTTGCAGCATCTTCTTGCTGTGGGGACTAAGCCATGCCACCCACACAGTCTAGGCCTCCACAGTCCTGCCCTGCATCATATTCTTGCATCTGTTTCCTGAAAGTCTGTTAGTTGCAGGGGGGGAATTATATGGTCCTTCAGGGCAGAAATGTAATATGACAGAAAGTACTGTTAAAACCGAGGCTAGGAGAGTAAGAACTTTGACCTAAGGGTGTTTCACACCATGTTTTGGAGGTGAAAATAAGTGAGCTTATTCAAGGTGCATAGTATCTCCTTTCTCTCCTGCTGGATAAAAGCTTTGCATCCCCAGGAAGCTCTGAAGCTGGTGTCAGAAGTGGGTGCATTGCTGCATGCTTGGCTTGGCACTGTCCTTGAAGGTTGTCGGTGAAGGCTTTCCCCTTTTCTGCCGGGGTTACAACACAGTCAGCACTCAGGCTGAGATACCTCCTGCAAGCTTCTTCCTAAAGGAAGTATTGGGAGTGGTGCCTGTGGTGGCCCAAGAGATCTTCTGTGTTTCTGTGCTTTCGTATTGGATTTGTGCTAGCTTGTGCCTTACTGGCTGTCAGATGGTGGGAGTACTTGGGCTGGAAAGTCAGGTTCTTGCCAGTCAAACAGGTGAGGCAGCCTGGGCTCCTACAGGGAGGAGCCTGTCCCCAGGAGCCAGAGCTCTTCCCTGCAGGAGTTGTGGGGCTGCTGTTGCTCAGATGACAGGTTGCAGCTGCCACAGCCAGCTCCCCACCAGCAGGCCTGTGTTTGGATGCTATCAGAGACTTTAGTGGCTTGGGGCTGGTGGAAGTGGTAACTGGGTCTGATGGTTCTTGATTTCTCTTAGTGTCTCACAGGGTATTTAATTTCTGGTGGGTTCTTCCCTGTGGGATGACTCAGGGTGGTAAGCTTTCACTGTGGCAGCAGTTCTCCAACCTTGGTGCAAGGAGTGCTCATGCCCTGTGGATCAGATCAGCTAGCTTGCTCTCATGGTTTTTTAATAGATTTGCTCTGTATACATACAGACTTATATCTTGTGCTGTTTCTACATTAACCCTGAGAGGCTTTCCCTGTCTGTACAGGACCAGCAGTGGGAGCAACAGCCCTGGCTCCGAGTGGTCCATCTGTATCTGTGTGGAGATATTCAGGCCTAATGCTTCTTTTTTGTGTGTTGGAGGGCTGTGAACCTTGTTAAAGGTGGTATCTCTTAAGTCTTATGCCTATTGGGGTCTGTGGTACATACACTGTGCTGCTGGAGTCTCCCTTTCTGTTGTTAGAAGATGGTTGTGTGACTGCAGTGCCTTCTTGGTGCAGAGGGTAGTTGAGTTCCAAAGGAGTTGTCATGGTGAGTACCAGGCAGTGACCCTTTGTCTCAGTGAGAAGTGGCTCTGGGTTCATACTGGAGCTTCTTGAATTATCCAGATAGAGCTGTTGGAGGCATTTTAGGAGTCTTTCCTTTCTGCATCTTGTGTTGTAGACTTTTAATGTCCATCTCATTTTGGTATGCCTGTCCAATTAATGCACAGGCCTGGATGGGACAGAGCACAGTAATCGTTACTGGGTAATGATTACAGACACTGCTGTGGGAACAGATGTGAAGCCTTGTAGTGAGGCGCTTGCATAATGATTAAAACCGCAGAGTCAAATGCCCTGTCCCACCTCCGGATAGGGTTGCTCTGTGCTCCTCTGCTAGAGGGCTTTGGGAGGCTTGACCTATACCTAGAAGCAGGTGTTGGGAGCCAGCCCTGCTTGATCTAACACTGCCTGTCCTCCTCTGTCACCTGCCTAGTTCTGTCCTTCCTGAGTGCTCTCCTGTGCACCCTGGGGGACTGCTGGGTACCATCACTTCAGAGAGGGGGCCCAGCCATCTCCACCTCCTTTCCCACTCACCTGGTGCTGTGTGAAGGAGTGGACACAGCTCTGTGCTTAGCTTGGAAAGGAAATACCTTATTTGCCACTTCTGTAGGCATGCCATCCTCTGTTCTTTTCTTCATTCACTACTTTACTCCTTTGTTCCTTGCCATGTCCTTTCTGCCTAATGTTGCCTTTTCCTTGACTGCTCTCATCTCCACTGATAACCAGTGCCCTGAATATGCAGCCATTGGTGTTGAATGTGATAGGGAGTAAGACTACTCTTAACAGCTTGCCTGATCAGCTTGAGGAGGTGCTGTCCCTGGAAAAACACTGTGTGCTGTGCATATAGACCTTTTACTGCAACATATGCTCTTGTGGGACCTTGAAGTCTAATTACCTGCCTTGGTTTTGGTACAAGGTTACCAGTACCCTATTGAGGTGGACTTGTTCCTTCTCCTGAAAGCTTGCAGGGCGCCACACTGACTGCCCAGGCTCTGCAGAGCTTGCTTGCTAATCTGGGAGTCTCCTCTCTCTCTCCCTGCTTCCAGCAAGCATGGGAAGGGGAGAGCTTAATCTCTGTTTACAGGATGCTATCCAAAGGCCTCAGGGTTTCACAGCCTCTGTGTGAGATAGTGGTAGGGTATGAACACACACTTGGTGAAGATGGGGAAACTCCTCAACTTCAGGCAGGTCACTTTTGGCTCCTTGGAGCCAGTGTTCCTCCTGCACCAGCGGCAGAGGCAGCTCTTGCAAGAGCTGTTGCTATCAAGGGTTTGAGAGTTTACATCCCTTCTTTCTGAACACAGTTATCCTATACTGCCTTCAAAGTATGCTGATGCAGAGCATATGGTACCAGGCTGTTAGCCATGTCCTTTGACACTCAGCATGAAGTAGCTGACCCAGAGGAAGTGACAGTACATGTGATTCAAGTAGGAAAACTTATCTGGTGGTGTTAGCATGAAGTTGCCTTGCAGACTGTGTAGCTATATTGTGGGCTGAGAGTTCTGGGACTAGTTGTTTTCTGACTCTGATCAGAGAGTCTGTCTTGAGTCCTCAAAGCTGAAATGCCAGACCAGCAGAGCTCTACTTTCCTGCTCTGCCCTAATCTGCTGGTATGGCTTTCCACACTTGAAACAGCAGCTCGTGCTCTGCTGCCAGACTTGTCTTGTGTGCCCTGTAAACTGATGCACAGGCATTGTCTTAGGTTGTGATTTTTCTCCTGAGGGAAAACTGACTTCAGTAGCATGTGGACAACAGTGCCTTTACTGAGTCTTCAGTGGGATGGCTGAAATTGTTACCAGTAATGCAGATGTACTTGAATACAGCTCTCCTATTGAGTGTTCTCTGCTGTATATGCTTGAGCTGGTGTCCTGAGATGCTGTGTGTGAAGCAAGTGTGCACTGGCTGGTTACAGGCCCCTCTCACCTGGGTGCAGAGTGGCAGAAGGAGGAGAGCCAAATCCATTTTTCTCTGCTTCACAGTAAACTTCAGTCTTGGAGCAATCATGCTGTGGATTTCATGAAGAAGATGGTGGTTCTGCTGCCACTCAGGGCTGGCCAAGCTTCTCCCTTTCATCTTGCTCTGTCTGACTTGCTGCTCGTGTGTTGTTCAGGGCAGACATGACTTTGTGCTCCTTTTCTTCCTAGATTCACTTGTGCATAAGCTCAGGAAAGCTTCTTCTGGAGCTGTGACTGACAGCTCTTGGTGACAGTTTGAAGTGCCAGCCTCAGTGTGCTGTTTGGAGCCCTGTCTGTGCCTGGTCTGCAGCTACCGAGGTTGGTCAGTCCCACTCTTCCACAGCAACAGCTGCTGCTGGCAGACGCTTCTAAACCACAGGTCCCCATAGCTCTGCTGGGAAACATGCTTCCTGGGTGCATGGAGCTCCATGCAGGCTTTGCTGGACCCTGCAATGACTTTCTGGAGCTCCAGGAAGCTGGGCAGGTGCTGTGGTGGGGAGATGGCTGAGGAGATGCCTCTTCCTGGGAGACGTGGAGCTCAGAGCTGCATTGGGCAGCAAGCCTTGCTGCCAGTTTATAGGTCAGGGATGAGGGTTGGTTTCATCTCTGGCCAGCTGGTTATCTCCTGACCTTGGAGGGTTGCTGCTCCCTTGGGAGCCCCACAGGGGCCAGGCCTGCTTTAGCCAGTTCAGCAAGGGCCCTGTGCCAGCCCTCCCTGGGGTGACAGCTCTGTGGCCACCTACCAGACTGTTTTGGTGCTGCCTGTAATTAAACTAGTGGGGAGATTAGGGTGGCTTGCTTTCTTGCTTATTACAGGACTGATTTGTAACTCAAATGCTGATGGGGTAGGAGCGTTGGGTGTTGGATGGCTGGGGCTGAGTCTGTTCCTTGCAGGTGGCTACTGTGTGGGGAGAGATGTGCCCTGTGAGGCTGTTAACAAAACTGGGTTGAGCCTGGTCTCTGTCAGTGTCACAGTTCACAGTGCTGTGGTCTGACTACTCTTGGGCTGCTGGGGCTGGTTATAAAGGGCCTTGCTGTTCTTGCTGAAGTTGCACTAATTAGCTGTATAGCTTGTTGGAAATAAGCAGTCTGCACATTGCCTGGCGTAAGCAAATATCTAATCCTTGGTGTTGGCTACTGGGACAGAATGTGGCCTGGTGCTCTGGTTTACAAACAGCGGGAACTTTCTTGCTGAGATGGGGAAGTGACTCCCAGTTGGTGAGAGGTGGAAGGAGATGTGTTGCAAGGTCTCTAGGTATTGTGCAGGGTGTGTTTGGGCCCCAAGGGTTCTTGGTGCTTTGAGATGCTTGGACCTGTTTGCTTGACTTCTCTTCAGCAGTTGAAGGCTCAGCTTTGGGTTCCCCATCTCCTCCCAGTTCCTTGCCCAAGAGGATCAGGACCCAGGAGGAGTCAAAGGAGATTAAGTGTCTCCCCTGCTGAGCTGTAAACATCGGCATTGTGATGTGCAGTGTAGTGTGGAGGGTTGTAAGAGCGGATGCCCCCCGCTCGATGGTGAACCCTTCTCAAAGTGCAGAGGGACATCAAGTGCTGGTGTTGTGCACAGAGGAAATGGCAGGGGTGAGTTCAGGTTCACAGACACTTGCCTCTCTCTGCTGAAAAACACCTGCCTGCAGCAGAAGGGCTGGCATGGAGCTGTCATGGCTCAGGCAGGCCAGTGCACTTCATATCCTCCTGCTTAGTGAAAGTAGTACTTGGGCCTGCTCTACAGCTCCCTCTTTGCAGCTCAACTGCCAACACCTGAAGGCCAGTGGCTGCCCCTTGGGAGACAGAGGAGGGTGAGACATACCTGCATCTGCTAATGGAGCAAGGCACACTGTCTAATGCAGGACCATGTAGCATGCTAGTGTGGATGCCAGGTCTTGCAAAGACCTGAAGACCTCAGGGGTTCCCTGGAGATGTGGTTGCTCTGTTATTTGAGTGCAGCAGGATGTTATTCTGCCTAGGGAAGCTATGGAAAATACATAGGTCCCTTTTCATAAGGGCTAGTAGCATAATCCTGCTAGTTCTACCCTGGTAGAAGTCCTGGTGCTTGCCCAGAGTCCATGTTCAGGACAAGTCCAATGCCTTCCCCTCTTCCTGTGGCATGTATGGCTGTAGAAGTGCTGGAGGTGCTTCACAAGGCACAGCAGTAAGAGGGACTTGTAGCTGTTCACATGAGTGGGGACTTCTGTGCTAGTGTTGGATTGAAGTGGCCTTTTCCCACTGCTTGGGGGGATAGTTGTCTGGGTTCAGGGCTGCTGCCAGGATGACCCTTGTCTTCTGTGTGCTCTGTGCAGCTTTCAGCAGGTCTGTCAGGGCAAAACTCTGTGTGCGTCTTCTTGCTCAAGTCCCCAGTGTCCTGGGACCCCAAGTTGTTTTGACTGGAGGTCCTAATTGGTCAGTGGTGCTGGAGCCTTGCTGGCATCAGGGTCAGCAAAGTAATCCATAGTGCCTGAGCTCAAGTGTTTCCCCGAAGTGTGATACAGCTCTGAGCTTGTGGGCGACTGATACTATCTTCTCATCCTAGCCTGCCCAAAATAGGCAAGTGCTCCGCAGGAGTTTTGTCTCTGCCCTAGACCTGTAGTAAGGCTGACTCATTCAGCGTGATAAGATAAACACAGAGCTTGAATAGTCAGGTACCTGTGCTGGGAACTAACTCTTGAGGGCTCCTCAATCTAGCAAATAAAGGTGTAGCTGGATATAGTGGTTGAAAGTTGAAACTAGACAGACAAGTTTGGAGCTTGCTCTTAGCCATTAAAGCAGCATAAAGCTCAGCAGCTTTCAGAACTTGTACTTACTGCGTTTCCCACAGCTGGTGCTTTGAGTGGCTCTCAGAGATGCTATAGTTCCTGCTACGCTTTTTTGGCCTCTGCTGCATGTGGAGAGTGGATAATCTTGGCAGTACCCAGGACCTTAAATATTACTTGTGTCACAGTGACACTACAAGTGAGTATTACTTGCAATTAAACCCCTTGAAACCTTGGGTTGGGAAGGTGAGCATCTGTTCTGCTGCTGGTGCTCCTGAGGTGTGGGGATCTTTGTGGGCTTTGCCCTATTGCTCAAGCTGCCTTCTATTCTTTCTGAAGCACAGCAAAACTTCTTGGGCTCTCCCTGGTGTGCATGGCTGTGCAGGAGCTCTGCTTGGAGGAATGGGTACTTCAGGGGGTGAAGGGGGAGACTTGTTCCACCCCGCTGCTGTTGCAGAGAGGTTGGGTGGCACTCCCCGGTTCGTCGGAGCACACAGGGTATGACTGGGCAGGCACAGAGCCAGCACTGTTGCTACACTAAAGTGATTTGCAGAGAATGGTGAGCCAGAATGATGCGTGCCAGGCCCCTGTGAAGAGCGCTGATGCAGAGTCTGTCATGTAGGTGCTTGGTAGCACTAGACAGGTAGTGTCTGCTGCTGTGCTGCCTGGGTCCCAGCTAGAGCAACGAGCTGCAGCTGTGAAGCTGAAGGAGGGATGCTGCTGCTGGCTGGTGAGGGCTTGAGGTGGCAGGGGCTGCTGGATACTCCCAGTTGTGACCTTACTGGGAAGAAGGTTTCTGTAGCTTCAGCCTCCCGGCTGCTGGTCTAGGAGAGGCTGTGTGCTTTCTGGTGGCAGCAGCAATAAACCTCCTGGGGAGACTGGGCTGGGGACCTGTTTTCCCAGGCCTGTGTGTGGGCAGTGATTCCTGTGCACCTTCCTGGAGGAAGGGGTAGGTGGAGTGTCTGATAGCAGCTGTGGGGAATGCCTCCCTTGCAGGTGGGTGAATCAGGTGAGGCTGGGCCTGTGCTCTGCCTCCCTTCCTGGTGCTCTGGTGTCCTGTGGGCTGGAGAAAAGTTGGGGAGCACAGGGTGCTGGGTGAGGGTTTCAAATGTGCCTGTGGCAGCAAGAGCCTGGGCCCTTCCTGCTGTTCTGGAGAGCATCTGTCTGGTGTGTGCTCTAAGTGAGGCTGAGCAAGTGTGGGGGGTGCCAGTCCTGCTTGCAGCCTTATATCCTTCTCCTGCAACTTTCTCCAGTACCTGGGGATACTGTCCGCTGTCTGGAAGGAGTGTGGAAATGTCATTGCCAAGCAGGATGTACCTAGCCACTGAAGTGCTGGATTATGGGGTGGTAGTTCTTGTCAGGAGGATTTTGTGCAAGATACAAAACCAGGAACTCTCACACCAGAAACTAGTGTCTGTTTCTGAACCGATGGCTTTCCTTCCTCATGCAGTGGGTCTGCCATTGATGCTGTGTTGCTTCTCTGGTGGGGATTGGTGGGCAGGAGCCCAAAGCTGATCATAAAGGTGCTGCTCTGTGGAGAGTGTGGGCTGGCTGTGCATCTCCCTTGGAGACCTTGCACCAGGGTCAGGCAGAGCAGTGGGTATGGGTGGCAAGGTTGTTGGCAATATCATGGTGGTTGTGGGTGATAGTGCTTGAGCCTGTACTGTGGGAGCAAGATTAAGGGGCTGGAGATACGGCTCTGAAGTTGGTAAGCTTTCCTGGCTGGCTTGAAGTGTTAGGATCCTGCCTTGGAAAGACTGCTGGTGGTGGATGGTGGAGTTCCCAGTAGAGCTGGGGAGACACGGCCAGGCTCAGTGAGAAGTGGGGAGCATGTGGCTCAACTGGAAAGTGGATGCTGGTGTGTGATCAGCTGAGAGTAATGTTGGCCAGATACACATGACTGTACCTCTGAAGCTATGCTTGAGACTTGCTGATCTGTGGGGCTGTGCTCTGCAGGGTGCCCTTCTGGGAAGACAGCTGCCTGATCTGCCCTTCCTCTCTCCACAGAGATACTGCCACCACCATGGAGGGGATTGTGACCATGTATCAGGACTTCATGAAGAAAGCAGGTGAGTATTTGACTCTGCTCAGCTGCAGGATAAGTGGCACTACATGCCTTACTGCCATGGGACAGGGGGGTGGTCTGTCATTTGCAGTCTGGGTCTAACTGCATCCCTCCTCTGCCCTGATACAGAGGCAGCCCTGGGGTTTTTGGGGTGGCTGTTATGAGATTGTCTTGCATCAGTGCCTGTGCAGGGCCTTTTGGGACACTTGTACCCTCCTGGGCAGCAGGCTTTCAGGCTGCCCTGCAGCATGGCTTCAGGCTGTACCTTACTGAGTTTGGCTGGCTTCACCAGCCTCTGCTCCCTGACTGTCCCCCTACCTGCACTCCTGTCCGAGGAGAGCAGGACAGCCATGTCTTTGCCTCCGCTCTGGCAGTAGCATTGCTGGCAGCAGACTGGGGTGTGGATGCTAACTGCCCTGCATTGCGTCTCTCTCCGCAGACCCCCGCATTGCTGATTATCCACTGATGCAGTCCCCGTTCCTTGTGTTGGGCATCCTTCTGGGATATGTCTACTTTGTACTGTCATTGGGTCCCCGGCTAATGGCCAACAGGAAGCCTTTAAACCTGAAGAAGTTCATGGTGCTATACAACTTCTTTCTGGTGGGACTCTCACTTTACATAGTCTATGAGGTGAGTTGTTGACAGTAGGCTTTGCATGGCATACACAAAGCAGTTCATGCAGGCTGCATGGGTGATGGGGAGCCCTTTTGCAGGCTGTTCCCTACCCTTCTGCGCAGGGCTTGAAGTACCGTGGGTGATGTGTTGGGCCTCACCCTGATGATGCTCTTGTTGCAGTTCCTGATGGCAGGGTGGCTTACTGGGTACACCTGGCGATGTGACCCTGTGGACTTCTCGCAGGACCCCAAGGCCCTCAGGGTGAGTTCTTGTCCCTCTTGCAATAAGTGGGGATGGCCTTTAGTGCTTGTGTTTGGACAGCAAGATCACAGCTACCTGCCTCTCCTGAGGCAGAGGCCTTACAGTCCCTGGCTCTTGGTTTCACCCCAGGGTTACTGGGTGTATGGAGACCCTTGGTCACTGGGCATGCTCAGGGTGAGGTGGGTCTCTAATGCTAACCTTTTCTGTTACAGATGGTGAGTGTTGCTTGGCTCTTTGTCTTCTCCAAGTTCATCGAACTGACAGACACGGTGAGTGAGTTACTGAGGAAGCCTTGTCACTGCTTACTGGGCAGGGAGTTGGGGCACTGTGCTGGGGTAGGTGCTTTCTTCAGCCCTTCCAGTCTGACCTGGCAGTACTTCTGTCTGGCATCACTGCCAAGGAGGCCACTCTGGGCTAATGCAAAGCCACCCTTGGCATGTTACAGCTCTGGAAGTTGTGGGGTGACCTAATGTGTGAATTAGTGGTCCAGCCTTCTCCAGCTGCTCCCAGGGCTGCAGGTCCTTAATGCTGTTGGGCTTTCATTGCAGGTGATCTTTGTCCTGCGGAAGAAGAATGAACAGGTCACATTCCTGCACCTCTTCCACCACTCTGTTCTGCCTTGGAGCTGGTGGTGGGGAGCGAAGTTTGGTCCAGGTAAGATGAAAATTGGGTTCACAGCTTGGGGGAAAGGGGTTAGCTGGGTTAGCCCCAACATGCTGAGAAGGGTGTCTTAGCCCTGCTGGGTTCTTAGGAGCTCCTTGTAGTGCTAATTGCTGTGGAGGATTGACTTATGCTAATGAAAATCTGCCTTAACAGGGGGAATGGGCTCATTCCATGCCATGATCAATTCCATGGTGCACGTTGTCATGTACTTCTACTATGGGCTCTCAGCAGCAGGACCTGCCTTTCAGAAGTACCTGTGGTGGAAGAAGCACATCACGGCCATCCAGCTGGTGAGTCTGTGCTGTGGAGCAGAGCGTGTGCCCTCAGCCTCTGATGTGAGGGGCAGCCCAGCCTTTGTACCTATGAAGGGTGCAGCCAGCAGCTCTAGTTCTCTCTTCTGCAGCCTCTCACTGTGGGTTTCTAGCAGCTCTGGCCCACTGTAGGCCTCTGATAGTCCCTACCAGCCTGGTTGGGGAGTGGGTGCTACTCAGCTGTTGCCCCTGGGCTGCAGCCATATTGGGAGGGTGAGAGGCACATGCTTGTGCCAGCCTCTTCTAGCTGCTGATGACTGCCTCACCATAAGGACCTCTCTTTCAGAGTGGGAAAGGAGCCTATTACTTTCATTTAGAAAGAAGGTCTCTAGTGGGATCCCTGACCTTGCTCCCATGAATAACTTGTCTCTGCTCTGCCCTTGCTCCCAGGCACAGTTCGTGATTGTCTCCGTCCACATCTCCCAGTATTACTTCATGCCCAGCTGCCAGTACCAGTTCCCCATCTTCATCCACCTCATCTGGATTTACGGGACCATCTTCTTCATCCTCTTCTCCAACTTTTGGTACCAGTCCTACACCAAGGGCAAACGGTTGCCCAGGGTGGCTCAGCAAGCAGCCCAGCAGAACGGTAGCAGCATCCATGAGAATGGCACTGTCACCAATGGCAAGGTCAAAGCCAACTAGAGGGCAAGGCCCTCCCAGAGCCAATGAGAGCCCTGGGGCAGAGGCAGCTGGGACCTGTTCCCCTGCTCCTGGGTGCCACTAGCCAAGTCAAGTGCCTACAGACTGTTGTACCCCTGTGCCCAGCCCTGCTGTCCTCTGTCTGCATGCCCAGCCCCTCTGCTCTGAGCAGCCATGGGCAACTTCTCCTGCTCCTGGGAGGGTTCATGCTGTTTCTTGGTGTAGCTGAGCAGAGAGGCAGCTGCCTGCATCACAGCTGCAGGGCTGCAGTCCCATTCCAGTGTTTCCAAAGGAACTTCCCCCAAGTGCCTACATCTGGCCCTTCTGCCTGGGGGCCATTTCCTTCTGAGTAGGACCAAAAGAAGAGACTGGTCCCTGTCCTGGTGCCCTCTCCTCTTCCCTGGCTCATCAGAGCCTGTGTGGCTGAGCAGACTTGTCCCGGTTGCTTGCTGCTGCCAGCTCAAGTGTGAGTGCTCCTGCTCTACCATGCCTTGTGCCACCCTGTTCCATGCCACAGTGCTGCATGTCCTTTCTGGTCCCTGTGTGCCCAGGTGGGGGGTCTTGCCCTGGTGTATCCATGCTCAGGTGTGGCTGTGGAGAATGTAGGGGCAGCATGTATGGGACTTGAGGGCCCAGACCTGCCCAGTGCAGTACACATGCCCTGTACCTAGTACATAGCAGGGGTTGCAGTACCTAGTACATAGCAGCCTGAAATGCCTCCCCCCCACCACAATAAGCCCAGGTTGCCTTGCCTTTCTGTGCCTGGGCTGGGTGCTTGGTGTGTGCTTTAGTCACACCTACCTGATCCTGTATGGCAGCTGGTGGCTTGCTCCAGAGTGGGGGAGGCCAAGCTCAGCCTTGCCTTGGACCACTTCCATTCCTGCAAACTCAAGACTTGAGCAATAATTGCCCCTAGAATCATCTCCCAGGCTCTCCTGCTTGGGACCAGCCCGGCTCTGGTGCAGCGTGAGCACAGCAGAGGGTGGTTGTAGCGTGCCCTGCTGTGGTGTAATAGTGAGCACCTCTTGCCTCTGGATCCAACTGGGCCTGGGTGAAGGTGTACTCTGCCCTTCAGCAGGGCAGTGTAGCAGCTCTCCGGGGCCTGGTGCCCATCACCTGCTCTGGCTGTAACCAAAACCATGCTGGTGGCCTTGAGGATGAGGTGAAGGAGCCAGGCCCTATCAGAGTGGGCTGCTCTTCTATCACAAATAAACCAACAGAAGGAGAAATGGCTCTGCCCTCTTGTTTTTCCTGGCTTGCTGTGCTCAGAAGCTGTTCCAGGTGCTTGGTCGTGCCTGGTGTGGTTAGAGGCAGGGCTGGGAGAAGCAGCTGGCGTAGCAGGTTTGTGTGTTGGGGGGAGAGGGTGATAGCAGTGTGCTGATGAAGCAGATGGCAGATTGTTTCCAAGCTCTTTGGTAGAGCAGTGCTCAGGGCAGGAAATGTGTCAAGGCTCCTGTTGTGAAAGTGGCTCCACCCTGTGAAAGAATGGCTGGGGTGGAGTGTGGGTGTGGGCTGGGACCTGGGCCAGCTGCCCAGGAGGAGCTGCTGCTTTTCAGAAATCCCAGGGATCTGAGGTGTGGCAGAGCAGGGACTAGAGACCCTGGAACCCCAGGTGATGGGGAAAGCAGTCTACTTGCTGCATCTGCTGAAGCCAAAGCTGCTGCCATCTGTGACTGTCCCTGCAGCGTGAATCTGTGAGGCTGGTCAGAGGGAGGTTTATGTTGCTGCTGCCTTGCTCTTGCTGTAGCAGTGCATCTGTCTGTCTGGGCTCTGCCCTCTCTACCTCATGAGAGAGTCTGGCTTCCCTTCACCATTGCTGGGGTGCAGCACTGCCTTCCCCATCACCTTGTGAGCAGGGCACTCTTCAGCAGGGACCAGCCTAGGTGCGGACTCAAGCCTGGGAAGGAGGGTGGGTAGCTGGCTGGGAGGAATGCATTAGACCAGCAAGCCTCCAGAAGCTGAGTTTCACTGCATCTGATGTGTGGGAGGGCTTTACTGGATGTCCAGCCAAAGCCCTAGAGCCAGATCTTGGTGTGAGGGAAAGCTCTGCTGACCCTGCCTGAGCTGCTGTATACCTCAAGGTCATGCTCTGAAACGTAGGACAACCTCTTCAAGTGAGCTGAACTGGTGTGACCAATATGCCTAACTGCATCACTGTTTCACAGGGCTCGGTGCCCTTGTATGTATGAAGCCTTAAAATGGGATCCGGCTCCTGCACTGTGTGGTATTCTGCCAGTTGTTGCCACTTCTCTGTGGGCAAGGGCTGGCAGGCGGTTTTGTTCTGGTCGCTGCTGAAGTGGTGTGTAACAGTAGTTCAGTGCTCACTGCTTCAGGAGTTGGAGGTGAGAGTCAGCTGTGATGGAGCTTTTCCTGTCTAACCTCCTTCTCCCTGCTCCAGCTGGCTCTTGGCAAAGACAGGACTGTCTTTGCTTTTGCCCAAAATAGTAACAATACTTCAAACTACTTATGCTTGGCATTTTAAAGCGGGCTGTTCCCTACGTGTGTTCTGCTCTCCCTTCCTCCAATTGTTCCTGTGAGCTGTGATCTTTCTATGGGCTGGCCACAGCACTTGGCAATTTATACCCTGTCACGGTCAGTCTGGGCGGCTGCTCCAAACTCAATTCCCACCTTATATGGCAGTGTTTCCTGGGCCTGCTGGGTCAGCACCCAGCTCCTTCCTCCGCTCCTCCTTGCTCCAGGGCAGTAGGACCAGTATGGGGCCAAAGGAAGACACCATAATACCATCACCTTCCAGTAATTCTCAGAGGACTTTCAAAGTGTGTGTAATGCACAGTTTCTGGGGGTGGGTATGTGCTAAGGAGAGGCAAGATAGGCTCTGTCTGAGAAAGATAAACTGCTATTACATGGGAGTGAAGAAACTACACCAGCTTTCAGGCATGTAAAGCCTTCCTTCCAGGGTCAGGAACCACTGGAAGCCTTAATCTGCTGTGGGGCCACAGGGTAAGTCTGTGCTAACTCCCAGCATTGAACTGCAGCGGTGTGGGGCAGGGTTCCTACAACGGCAGCACAGCTCTGGGGAAGAGCCAAACCTTCCCTCCTGGGAAGGTGCTGGGCTCAGCTGCTGCAAGCTGTTTTTTGAGACTGTGCCCCCCATCTCAGCAATGTGTGGGGCTGCTCTGGTGGGTGTGAGCAGGTGTGCTGTAGCTGGCCTTGGCACAGCTCAAGTTGAGCCAGCACTGCCCACCTTTGAAGGCTCCAGCTGTCTTAAAGCTCAGGCGGCAGAGCAGGAGCTGGCACCAGGTACAGTGTGGTACTGTGCTAAGAGGAAGGTGAAAACAGTTGTTAATAATCCACTCTCAACTAATCATAGGCTGATGGGAGGCACAGGCTTTGTCGAGCTGCTTTGCACAGACCAAGGGCCTAATCTGCTGTGCAGCGTCCCTGGCAGCTGTGGGCTGTGCTGGTGCAGCTGAAGGACAGGCTGGATGGGTCTTGTGCAGCCCCACAACCTCAGGCACCATGGCTCCAACATGCAGAGCAGCATGGTAGCTGTGTCCCTGCTGGCTCTTGCTCAGGTAAAGGCTCGAATATGCTCCCTGCAACTTGCACCAGTGTAACTGAGCCGGGAAAAAATGCATTTTCCAAGTGCTGGAGAGTCAAGCTCAACCAAACATCAGCTGAGCTCTGCTGCCTGCTTCCCTACATGCAGCCTCAGCTTGGCTCTAGGGCTTCCCCTAAGCAGGAGGGGAGGACAGAGATCAGGGCTGCTGGAAGAATATATGACTAAGGGCTGTGCACTGTGCTTTGGGAGTCTCTTGTGTGATGTCAAAGCTGGCTCTGGCAATGTAAACTAACCTTTTGTTTTGCATCAGGCTTCACGCCATTGCCAGCCCCTTTCTGGGCTTTGGTGTGATTACAGCTGTTGCTGTATGTTTCCAGACCCTGCCCCCCCCTTTTTTTCCAATAGCACATACTCATAAATTTGGTACTAAACTCACTGCAAAAATAGCTATTTTACCCTAGCACTGTAAGAGCAGGCAGCATTGGCTGCATCACAGAGGCTGGGTGTAGCAGAACAAGACTAACAGCTGCTGTGTGCAGGTGAGACTACAGCTCAGGACTGTCAAGAGCAAGGCCCCAGACTGCTCTGGCACAGGTGATCACTGCTGGTAGTTACCTGCAGAGGCACAGTAAGGCAAGACACAGCAGAAGCTGGGTACACAGACATACTGTGCTTTCAATTGAGGCATGCTCCTCCCCACCACAGCAGGCAGCAGCCAGGCAGAGAGCCCTCCCTTGGCAGGGTCCAGTTTAGAGCTGGTTCTCTGCTCAGTGGAAACTGAGACAAATCAGGGACACTTCCTCCTAGCCCCACTGCAGGGCTGGAACCCTGGGAAGGGTCAGTTTTGACACACTCTGATCAGGGATGGAGGGCTAGGAAGTCACTCAGGCTCTAACCCTTTATTCTGAAAGTACCCAAGAGCACAGACATTAATACAGAGGCCCTCTTTATCCTCTAACACTTCCCAGAGCCAGGACACCAGAACCAGTATCCAGCTACAGGCCAGGCTGCTCCATGATTCTGTTTGAGAAAGTTAAGAGGTGCAAAGAAAGCTGGGTCTTTCAGTGCTACAGCTTCCCCCTGTGGGGTACAAGCAAGCCACAGCCCTTCTGGTGGAACTGCTGCACCTGTGGTCAGCATGATGTGGCAGGTGACACACCTGCCTTAGTACAGCATCCTTCTTCTCTCTGGACTTCAGGGCTGTCCTAGGCTGACTGCAAACTAGCCCTAAAGAACAAGAGCTCCACCACTTGTCCAGATACCAAACCTCAGGAAGGAAGGGCTTGGTTCTGTGAGTCATGGCCTTTTCTTCCATTGGACTCCATAAAAAAGTCAAATTAAAGCAGTTTATTAACATTTAAAATAACTGTACAGTGTGCAAGCTAAATTTCCCCACTCCCCCCAACAGCCTTGTGCCTTCATCGGATGCCCTGGTGAATGATGCTGCTTTTGGCACTGTTGGCCTTTTCTTTCTCCTTCTTCTTTATGGGGTCCATCTCAAAACAGCGCCAGAGCCGCAGTGTTTCATCAGCAGCTGCTGAGGCCACCGTTGCACCATCAGGGCTCATAGTGAGGTTCAACACTCTGGCAGTGTGACCTGAGGAGGAGGTGTGCAGTCAGGGCTGGGCTGATCACCACATGCCCTGTGCCTGTAGTTCTACCACAATGGTCAAGTTCACTCCCATGTGCCCCACCACGGCTTGCATAGCTGTCCCTACATCATGCTGCAGCAGCATGAATTTATAACAACAATGTTTATTCAGTGCCTCCCTCCTAGCAGCATGCCCATGGACACCATTCTGCATCACTAATGCTCCAGGCTAGACCACCAGTCTGCTCAAACCAAGGATTACATCTGCCTTCAGTCTCTGGCAGCCTTCCCTTCCCCAGGCAAAGGGCCCAGCCTACCTCGCAGCTCAGTGACCTTGGCCATCGTTGGATACTTCCATACCACCAGCTGATTCTGTGCAAAGCCATGGCCTGAGATGAACTCCTTGTAGTTTGTTGACCACAGGATAGAACAGACCTGGGAAGCAGTAATAATGTAGGTAAGAGAAGTTGCTTGTGCTGATGCTTACCATCTAGAGATGAGCATAGTCTCCCTCCTTTCCCATGCCCCTGGGAGCCATCAGCTCTGTATAGGCATCCTGCCAGAAGGTGTTTGTCACAAAGCTGATGTTCGTGTCTCACCTGGGAATGGGAATCAACAGCACTGAGGCAGGTGCCAGAACACACGTTCCAGATGCGGATATGTCTGTCACTAGTCCCACCTCCAGTGGCTAGAACATTTGACTGCCAGGGACACCACGCCACAGCCTGAGAGAAAAGGGTTAATTCTAAGACATGCAAGAGGCAACCTGTGCACAGCCATTGCTTCCTGTCTGCCTTGCATGCAGACATGTGCCCACCCCTGGCCACAGCAGCCCTGCACTCACCTTGACAGCACCCTGGTGCTGAGTGAAGGTTTGTACAGGAGCAAAGTCTCCGCTGTCCCCCTGGGTACACGGCCAGATGTTCACCAGGTTGTCGTTACCACCACTGGCCAGGTAGCGGCCATCTAGAGACCACTTGAGTCCACACACCTCTTGTGTGTGGCCCACAAGTGTGGCCACATGATGCTCAGCCACTCTGACATCGTGGTGGTGGATGTGGCCAGTCCTTGCCCCACTGCAGAGAGAAGGCTTGCAGGGTCAGGCTGGCACATATTTTCACCAAAAAACATTTTTGTGCTGTTGCAAGATTGCCATATCTGCCATTGGCTTTCAACCAGTGTTACCTGCATCACTGGCCTGTTGGCATGAGAGAAGCAGGCACAGAAGCTCTTCACAACTTCAGCACAAAGGGTAGAAGAGAAGACAGGCCTTCTCCCCACAGTCCCCACAGAACAGGCTCAGTAAGAATCCTAAGCCAGGACAGAAGCTCCTCTCTGCCATCCCTAACCTGCACCGCTCACAGATCTAGGATAGGAATCTGCAACAGCTAGACACTGCCCTTCACCCAGCCCCACCCACTGCTTTACCTGGAGAGAATGTAGCTGTTCCAGCTGAGGGATCCCACACGGGAAGAATGGCTGGTCATATTTCGGAGACGTTTCTGCTGCTGTATGTCCCATAGCTAGAAAGGCAGAGCAATAAGTTCTCCAGAGGATGAGGAAATGCAGCCCTGTTGCTTTGCCCTAGGAACCTCACTGCACAGGCTCCAGCATTCAACCTTATCAGTATGGGAGCAGAGATCAATCTATCTCATGCCTACAGAACAGAAGGTAACTCCAGGTGTCAAGAAAAACCCCAAAACCAAACCCTGCCTTGCTGCTGCAGTTGGTCACTGACCATGGCTGGATGTGGACATTTCCACCCCACACCAGTCACAGCAAGTGTACCACATCCTTCTTGTGCTAGCTAAGCCTTTGTCCCAAGGCCCCACAGCTCTGGCAATCCCTAGACAACACCTCTAGTTTTACTCACCTGGACCTCAGCATTACTTGTGCCAACAGCAAGGTAGTTTCCTTCTGTAATCCATGACACAGAGGAAACATAATCATCTGGATGCTCCATCTGCAGCAGCTGGATAATCTCCCCAGAAGTGTTGTTCCACAAATAGACAGAGTTGTCTAGAGCCACTGCTAGGAAGTTCTGAGAGCTCCAGTCAATGAGATTCAGATCTACAATTTGGAAGAGTAACACAGGTCACACTGATCTTACCTGGAGAGCCCTGCCTTTCACCATTGCTGATGCCAGATCTTCCACCTGCATCAGGTGTGGTGTATGTGCGTGCACGCACACCAGATGTGGTTAAGGGACAGCCTTCTGGGTGTCACCATGCTCAGCTATTGAGGTCAGGTAGCCCTGATCCATGTCACCTAGACAGCACTCTGGACCACTGGTCCCATAAGGCTACACAGGAACAACTCCAGAAGTGGTCCGTGCCAGCCTGAGTGCATAAGGTGCTGAAGCAGCCAAGTTAGAGTTACAGTTCCTTGGACCACACCGTCCTAGGAACTGCACTCCAGGGCAGAATGATCTTGGTGCCCAGCACTCAACACTGTAGGCTACTTACAATAGTCATTGCGGATCTCTGGTGCATCCAGGATCCGGTCTGGCATTGAGGGAATGTATCTGCCATTCTTCCTGCTGGATCCCGGTGTCATTTTCTGACTGTAGAGCACTTTCAGATTATTCTGATAGCCTGTGTGCAGAGGAACAGATTTGTTAACCTGAGTTACTGTTTCCTCCCAGCTGAGCACTGCTCACTGAAGTAGAAATCCCTTCCAGTGAAAAGTCCTGAGAGAAAAGAGAAACACTCAGAAGAGTACAATGTATTAATATCACTGGCAGTATTAACTGCTGAACCAGAGTGAGTTCTGACTCCCTAATTCACAGGAACAAGTTTAAATGACAAGCACTTCATTTTCTGTATCCCATTATGTTTAGTGACCGTTAAGCTACAAAGGGCACAGTAGAGAGTCTGAAGCTTTTGCAGACATCAGGAAGGTTTGCCACCTGCAGTACCAGTGAGAAACTGGCAGTCATTTCAACTTTTGTAAATAAATTCACTGTAGCTGTTATGCAACCCCTCAACCTCATGAGACCTAAGGAGGGAGACTCCAGTGTGCACAGGAGCTCCAAGAAGCCAGTTGATCTCTCCCACATCCACACACAGAGCCTCTGTGTTGCTGTTACCCTGCCCAGATCTCTCCAGCTGAGTCAAGTCACACAGAACCTGTATCATACCTTCTGGAGCATTCTGTGGCTTTCCACTGAGGCGGAGGATCTTTGCCTCTTCTATATCAAAGCCATTCAGATTCACTGCCCAGGCTTTCTGTTGCTCCTACAGAGACAAACAATCCTCAGCAAGATGCATTTGAAACACAAAGCCCACGCTGCACTTACAACTGCAGTAGGCAGAGCATACACCTAAGCCCCCTTCTCCTACAATCAGAAGGTGTACAGCTGTGCTGTGAGAGTCAGCTAGACTGGCAGCTCAAGGTAGTTTTTCCTCAGACATTGGCACGCTGTCCTGCTCACATTTTCATACAGAAGAATGGCAAGTTCAGTATCTCATCAACAGTGGGGAAAGCCACAGCCACAAGGAACCAAATGCTTCATAAACAGATTTCAGAACACAGTGTACACATTCCAGAATAGCTCCCCATGTAGACATTGTCCTAGAATAGCTACCACCAGCAGTTTCACTGTGCACAGGCTCAGAGTTTTGTGTCTCTGTAGCCTGCTATATTTTAAAGCCTCATTAGCCCAAAGTTGAATTTTGCTACCAGAAGTGGCACAGGCTAGAGTGAATGGAAGCAGAGGTTTAAGGCTCTATGCTTTTCCCTGTGCCTAGGGAAACATCACTAAAGAGCCACTATGCTCAGGCTCCTGTGTAGCAGATGTGTACCTGTTCCATTCGCAGGCTCTACAGCTTCTACCTCATCCCAGGCTCCTGAAGCCCAGAACTGGAAGCAGTGATGGCTACGGCTGTCAGCCCCATGCACTTACTTGGCAGAACTTAACAGTTCACTTCTCTGGAGAAGGCCATGAAAGATTAGGTGTTTGATAGTGATCATTGTTGTAATCGTAACTCAGCAACACCACTCACCTTCTTGGTAGGGGACTCCTCAGCAGGGTCATTCTCTTTGGTTAGGAGGAAATTGGCCATCTCCATCTGCATAGTGCTTCGGTTTGGAATGTAGCGATCCCCCCCAGCCTTTGTTGGTGTGCTCTGAATTTTGGATCCAGATTTACCTGCATTCACATTTGCAAGTATTGGCTTACAGCTAATGAACAGCCTGTATTAGAGTTTTCAAGAGACAGCAAACCCAACAGTTTTCCACATCACACCTGAGACAAGCAGGACTCAAGGAACTCATGCCACCCAAGTCATATTTCTGCCCCTCCCATCTTCCCCCTGCCCCCGTAATAAGGGCACTAAACTCTGGTTAGGGACTGCCAGGAGACAGCTCCTTGAGCTTAGTGCAGCAATTCCCTCATTCATAGATAAGGGGAGGATGCCAAAATACCGTTACAGCATGTAAAGCTGTCAGGCAGACAGTCCCACCCACACTTGTCCCAACACATAGCTGTGCCAGCAAGACAGCTGGGGGTCAGCAGTTCACTCAGCCCCAGTGCACAGATCTCCGCCCACCTCATGCTGGGGAAGAGAAGGTGGGTGGCTCCCAGGAGCCAGTCAGGGTAGCCCACCCCCTCCTGCTTGACCAGCAGGCCCGGCTGCTGGCACGGAGCCCAGAGCCCTACGGCTAAAAGGCAAGCAGCCCAGGCGACGGTCCCCTCGCCCAACCTGTGCCGCTGATCGCCGCCGCTCACCGGGTGTCCTGGATGGCGTCTTGCTGGAGCTGTGGGAGCGATTGGCCGGCTTCATGGGCGACAGGCCGCCGGCGGGGCTGGGCCCGGGGGCGCCGCTTTCCTTGGCCTTGCGCTGCCACCGCGCGGGCGGCGCGTTCGGGATCGGCGTGTCCAGCTTCAGCAGTCCGTGCAGGTCCGCCTCGAACACGAACTGCGCCATGGCACTACGGGCAGACGGCATCAGCAAGGCCCAGCGCAGGGACACCGGACGGGCTGCAGCCCTCCTCCGCCGGGCCCCCCTCCGGCTGCGCCTCAAGGCTCCCTCCATCACCGGACACCCCGCCTCAGGCCGCCCCTCAAAGCCCTCTCCACTACAGGACACCCTCCCACCCCAGGCCGCCCCTCAAGGGCCCCTCACCACAGGGTAACGCNCCAGAGCACTCCTCAGCGGCCGCTTCACCACAGCCTTCCCCCCCCTCGCCGAAGGCCCCCTTCGCCACCAGAGTCTCCCTCGGGGTCCGCTTCGCCTTAAGGCGCGCTCCCCACCTCCCTGGCGACTCCTTAGGCTCCCCCCGGGGCTACGGCCCAGCCACCCCTCACCTCCGCTCCACAGTTGAGGCTCGCACAGCCCGACCCGGCGGCAGCATTTAAACCCCGCACGGCTGCTCCTCCCATTGGCTGATTCAAACCCAACCGCCGCACGCTGCCATGGCGACCAACGCGCGCCGCGCCGCCATTGGCTGCACCCCCCGGCGGGGCGGGGCTCTACCGCGCCGGGGCGGCTGCGCCGGTGCCGTGCCGCTAGTGGGTGGGTAGTGGGTCAGCGGGGAGGGGGCGGGGATTGCCGCTCGTCTTCGCTGAGACCGGCACCGGCACCGGCACCGGGACCGGGACGCCCCGAAGGAGGAAGGAGGCCGGGTGGTTGCGCGTTTCGTTTATTTCGGGGCATGGAGGCGGGGGGGAGCGGCTTAGGGCGGCCCGCGCGGGTCCCAGCCGCTCATGAGCAGGTAGGACTGGTTGGCGATGTCGGTGCCGGGCAGC
>VWZL01005037.1:2426382-2443003 GCA_013396915.1 Stercorarius parasiticus | reverse complement strand
CCCCCCCACCTGCCCCAGGCACAGCCCTTACCTGTAGAGGGAGGGGAAGGTGCACCGCAGCCCCAGGAGCACTCCTGTGAAGAGCAGCGGCACCACAATAACACTCGGGATGATCCAGCCTGCATCGGAGGAGGAGCGCTGGGACTGTACCCCCCCGCCCCAGACCCGCCACCACTGAGCCCTTCGCAGCCCTGTCACCCTCTTCCCAGCACTCCCCATTCCATTTCCAGAGCTCTCAGCCTCCTGTCCTCAGCCGTGTGGCTCCTCTGTCTGCTGCCTTTGCTCCTGCCCTGTCCCTTACCTGCATCGTTCATGATGTCAACCATGACAGGTTCAGACCAGGCGCTCCAGCTGCCTTGGTACCACGGCCCGCTGGGCTGGGCCCGCACCTGGGCATGGTAGCGGGCACCTGGCCGTAGGTCCAGGACTTCTTTCCTGGACGCCCGTGGGACCTGCAGGACCTGTGGGGCAGAACTGAGCTGGAGACAACAGTTGCTGTGGGGCGGCCGAGGGGCAGCACTGGGATGCGGGTCCATCCTGCCTGACCCCATGCAGGCCATGTGCTGGCAGCGCAGGTGTGCAGGGCTGCTCAGGGGAGCCCTGGCCATGCCTTCACCTTCCAGTCCTGGCTGTTCTCCACGGCATAGCGGAGCTGGTAGTCCAGCTGCTCTGCCAATGCCTCCAGGGGTGGCAGCCACTCCACGCTCAGCTGTCCCCGTGACACCGTCGCCTGCACAAGCTGTGGGGCCTCTGTGAGCACTGCTGGGGACAGGGATATGTCACTGCCATGGAATGGGATGTGGGACACGTCCATGCCAGCCAGGGGCCACGGTGGCGGTGGGACTCACCAGCCTGGTGCAACCAGAAGGACTCCTTGAAGTAGCTGAGCGTGGGCAGCGCGTGGGAGCGGGTGATGTTCACTAGGACGGAGATGGCACTGCCGGCCCTGGGCTGGAAGGTGCAGGTGTGAGTGCCCTGTGCCCCCACGCTCACCTCCTTGCACTGCTGCCATGTGTCTTCCCTGCGCGAGGAGCAGGGAGCCAGTCAGCCCCACTCCCCTCGCCCACTGCCAGCCTGCTCTGGGGCTGGGATGTGGGACACTGAGCAGGGCTGGTTGTCCCTGGGATGTGCCGCCCCTCCACCTGAGCACCAGGTCCCCTATGTGCCCCTTACCTTGTGCCAGCCCCGCTTGGGGGAGGCCGGTAGAAGACCTGATGGGAGCTGTGGGGCTCTGCGGGGTCCCAGATCCACTTGCAGCGCACGTGCTGCAGGTCAGGGGTGCTGCAGCACAGCCCGATGTCTCCTGGGCAGGTGAGAACCAGGGCAGGGAGGGGGCTGCTACCCCCTGGACCCCCAAAGCCTGGGTGCTGCACCTTGCCTACCCCAGGACCTCCACCCCTCGCAGCCCCAGGTGTGAGTACCTCCCCGATGTGCCTGCCAGCACCCCAGTGGTGGGGATGGCGGCTCACCGGAGGAGCGAGGTGTCTCCGCAGCCACTGCCTGCGACCAGGGTCCCCAGACGCCATCCATGGAGGTGCCGTCGGGCTTGCTGCGCACCTGGATGTGGTACCTCACCCCTGGCTGCAGGTCCTGGAGGACCACCCAGGTGTTGGCCTGGACGAGCCCCTGCAGGAGAGGGGACAGACTGAGGAGCGGCTGTGGACCCTGAATACCCCTGCCCTTCTCTGGCTCCTCCATGTACCTGCTGCACTCCTGGGGAGGCTGCGGCTGCCCCAGACATGGGTGCATGGGTGCTGATGTCTGGGTGGACAGAGGGTTCTGCCAGGTGCTGCCCGCTGGGGTCCAATGTGGTGCTGCAGGACATCTCTGGGGAGCTGGCAGGGCAGCACCGCACCTCGTAGAGGAAGAAGTTTGGGTAGTCGGCGAGTGGTGGCTGCCATGACACGTAGAGCTGCCCCGCAGCCCCAGCCCAGTGGGCTGTGATGTTCCCCGGGGGGTCGATGAGACCTGCAGGGAACATGCCGGGCTCTTTGCCCTCCTGCAGCAGCCCCCATCTTGGCACCCCCTGGTCCTGCAGGGCGCAGACTGCTGCCAGCCCCCATGGTGGTCAGAAGGGCAGGGCACTCAGGTCCAGGGACTGTCCTGGCACCACAGGGGTATTGCCTGATGGGAGGCACTCACCCACCGCGTCCACGCTGAGCTCCCGCCAGTACTTGGTCTGGTTTGTGGTGGTGTCCAGGACACGGAGATGGAGCTGGGTGAAGAGCTGCACGTCCTGGCTGGGGAAGACGCAGACATGCCGCGTCCCACCGTCGCCATGGTGCCATGTGGAGACCGTGCACACTGTGGGCACATCCCTGAGGAACGGAGAGCAGGATACTGCAGCACCCCATGCCTCCTGCCTGGGGTCATGCTGGAGGAGAGGGGACCTGGGGCATCCACTGCAGAGCACCATCCCCATGGGACTGTGGGACAGACAAAGTCCCAGCCCTGCTGCAGGGTGTGTGGTGGCTGCTGTGTAGCTCCCTGTGTAGCTCTCCACCATCTTTCCTTGCAACAGGGAGCCACTAGGATGGCACAGAGAGCTGCAGCACCCTGACCCTGCTGCTCCCTGTGCAGGCAAGGGGGAGGCTCGGCTGTGTCCCCACCACCTCCTACCTGCTGTACCAGTAGTAGAAGTGGCACATCCCGCTTGCTGCCTCCTCCTCCTCCTCATCCCAGAAGCAGGTGAGGTCCTCAAAGGAGCGGGAGAAGCAGAGGATGTCCTCAGGCACCCCCGCCAGCAGTGCAGCGTCTGGGAAGAGTGTGGGCATGAAGGAGCCCCTGTGCACAAACCCATCCCCATCCCACCTGTGTCCTCCCCACCCCACGCCTGCTGGCCAGCTTGCCCCTGAGGCCGGTTTGTGCAGGCAACTGGGGCAGTGTGGGCATGGCCGTGGACGTGGCACAGGTGCCCTCCACCAACTTGTCACGGCAGAGAGGGACATGGCATGCGTGATGGCTGCTGGCTCGCACCAGGGTCCTGGCTGGAGGCAGGGCTCCCCACTGGCCGGCCCCACTGCTCCCCCCTCCTCAGCACACGGGATCCTTTGGGACAAACAAACATCCCGAAATAGCCCTGCGGTCGGACGGGGGCTCAGGGCCCACCGATCGGGAGGAAGCACCCCTGCCCTGCTCACGCCGGAAGGTGCGCGGAAGTGAGATAAGGAGGAGCAGCGCCCCGGGGAGAGGGAAAGAGCCTTGGGACTGGTGTGGGGGTGTGTGGTCCTGAGCGGGGGGAGGATGCTCAGACCCTGGCCCAGGGACTGCTTGGGGGACTGTGGGTTTCTCTGCCCCACTCAGCAAGCCGCCCTCCCTGTCGTTGCAGGCATCAACTGGAGCATCACGCCCTGCAGGATCTCCATCCCAAGCACCGGTGGCTTTGCTGGCACATGGGTGCCTGTCCCCGTGGTCAGGGAAAAGGGACAGCCTCAAAATGGAGATGTGTGAAGCACAGGGGTGGCCTTGCTGCCCCCAGCATTGCTCCAGCCCTCCCTTCTCCCCACTGCCTCTGCCCTGGGACCTGCTCCAGCCCTCTTCCTCATCCTTCTCCTGGGATGTGCCCCCTTCCCCAGGGGCTGCTCCCAGCTGCAGGACCCCACAACAAGCCCCCTGCCAGTGCCTGCCTCTCTTCCATGGGCTGAGTGTGTTTGTTCTCTGCTACACGCCCCGTGTGCTGCCAGTTGAGCCCACACTGGGCGAAGAATACGGTTCAGTCCCCAAATGTCCTTGCCACCTTCTTGGTGTTCCTCTGCTCTCCCTGTCCCTTCCCTTGCCCTGATCCCCCCAGCCCTGTTCCTCCTTTCCCAGCCCCGTGTTGCCTTCCTCCCCCAGCCCACGTCCCCTCCCCGCAAACCACAGCCCCCCTCCACCTGCTCTTCCCTTTTTGCACCCCATTCTCCCCACCCCAGGCCTCATGTGATGCTCCCAGCGCCAAGGGATGGGTGGGGGCCCAGGTCCCAGCAGTCCCGTGGCACAGGGACCCATGGCATTGGTGGGAGGCCACGCTGGTCCTGTGAGCTACCAGAGCATCTCTGCTGGGCACAGGCCGTTTCCTAGGAAGAGTGGCCAGACAGCTCTGCAGCCCACATCAGCCACGCTCAGGCAGTGCCCTGCCAAGCTGGCAGTGGGCTTGGGGCACTGCGATGTTGCAGAAGCTGCAGGCAGGAGGAGAACAAGCCCAACCCCGACCTTCCTCCCACTGCCCCAACTCAAAATGTGTTCCCGAGCCTGCCGTGGCCAGAGACCTGGGGTGGGGCTGGAGGGATAAGAAGGAGATCGACAGGATTTTGTTCAATTAATGCTTTTTATGGTGTCAGAGAAAGTGTTAAAAGGGCTAAGGAAAGGCTCAAAGAAAGCGTGGACAGGCCTGAAAGGGGAGAAAGCCGGGAAGTGCCTCTGCCAGGTGCAGCGAGCCAGGTTGGGGCTGGCTACCAGCTGAGCTGAGGATGCCCGGTGGGGCAGTAAGATTACGCGAGTCTGGTGCGGGAGCATTGGTATTAGCCTGGCCGTGCCACCGCGTTCCCCACGGTGCAGAGCTGTGCCCTCAGATGTTAGCTTGAATTCTGCTCAGACCCTCATGATTGTAACTCCAAGAACACCTGATGAGCGGGGACCCCGTCTACTACCTGCATGGGACTGGGAGCCCCAGGCTGCCATCCAAAAGGGACATCTGGGGGCTGCCAGGGGCTGCCAGGTCCTGCCTGCAGAGAGCAGGGATGTCCCTTTGCTCTGGGCACCCCAGGGTGTCCCACAGGTGAGAAGGGCTCTCCACCACCCACCCTGAACACCCCCTGCACACCCTCCTGGGATGTCCCCTCCTCAACCCTGCAGATTTTGGCTGCCATGGGGTGCTTGCTCTCTGTGCCCGGCATTCCAGCTCCTTGCTGGCCCATCTTTTGGGGGAGAAAATGGCCCCAAGGACCTACCTTGGGATGTCACTGGCTCGGGGGCTGATGGTGGGCTGTAGAGGCTGAGCAGGATGGCAGGGAGCAGCGAGGGCAGCCAGCCTCGGTGCAGGCAGGCTGCCATCCTGCAACCCCTGTGCCGGCGCTTCCCAGCGCCCCGGGGAGCTGCAGTGGCTCCTCCGGGTGATACTTTTATCTGGGAAATGGTGGCTGTGCAGCTCAGGAAGCCTGGCTGGAGGCTCCCCCCGCCCCATCGCCGGCACTTCCCCGTGCCCGAAAACCACCGTCCCACAGCCTCTCCGCCGCCAGCCGCAGTGCCAAGACAGACTGCTCCTATCAGATAGGCAGCACGTCCTGCCCTTGTGGCTACCGGCACGCTGGGAGGCTGGAGTAGGAAGAAAAACAACCCCTGAGAAACAAGGGAGGCCCCCACACGGGGCAGGGCAAGCTGTTGGGGACTGCAGGCACACGGGACCATGGGGCATGGGGTGGCTGTTCCGGCTCCATCCTGCCCTGTGCTGCCTGGCACTGGTGTGTGCCGGGTCTGCTCTGGGTGTCCCAGTGGCACTGGCCCAGTGGCTGTGCCGGGAGGAGGGCTGCAGGCACAGGAGACATTGGCAGGGCCCACACAGATGCTAGCAGTACCGGTGCAGGAGCAGGGCCACCATGGCGGGGTCCTGCAGGCACGCTCAGCCTCTTGCCAATCCACCACCGCAGCTTGGCGCGGGTGTCTGGAGGGGTGTCCCACCTTGCCAGGGTACAGCCCTGCGGCACAGCCCAGGGAGCACCAGCCAGGGAACGAGGAGCTGCTCACACATGCGTCCCCACCATGCCAAGGGTGGGTTGGCTTCTCCTTGCCCTGCAGCCAGGGCCGGCACTGGGGGCACCGAGGGCAGATGGGAACAACCAGCACCAATTTGTCACAGTCAAATTTTGTCAAACCAGTCCCACTTCCTTCTCCATCTGGCTACCGGGCTTTGCCGTCAGGGAGGCAAAAAGCAGAAAGCCCTTGGTTTGAGCAGGGCTGTTGACACTGCCTCAGACGCTGTTTCCAGCTAGCAGCAGAGGAGGTGCAGAGGCAGTAGCACATGTCAGGCTGCCTGCGGGGGCTGGTCCCCATCACCCTTTCACCCCCTCAGTGATGGGGCAGAGAGGCTGCTTACTAACGGCTGCAATGGACACCAAAGAGCAATGGAGACCAGAATGGGAAATCAAAATGGTATTGACAGGGTTGAAACACCTTGTGGGGAAAAAAGACTCATGCCCAGATGGGCAAATGCAAATGCCCCTGCCTTTGGCTGGGATAGCAGGCTCCGGAGAAGCAGCCCTTCCTTCCCATGGACCGCAGAAGATGGCTAGATGGACAGCCAGATGGCACGCCAAGGGCTTAGGAAGGTGAAGCCAAGAGAGATGAAGCCCACCCACTGTCAATATAACAAATGGCAGCAGCACGGGATGAGGGACCATGGCCTGGGGCAGGAGCTCCTGCGGGAGGGTCAGCGCAAAGCCCAGGCAATCCTCGAGGGACCGGCACGTGGGAATCGCCCCAGCGGCACGCGTTCGAGCGGCTGGCTGAGCGGGACGGTCCCTTTGCAAGACATGGGGAGTTACCCAACGGCTCGGCACAGCACTGGGAGGCGCCGGCTGGCTAGGGTGGGAAGGGTGTGGAGCTGCACAGCCCCGCAGGGACCGGACTGAGGAGCGGGGCCATCCCGAGGGGAAGCTACAGGAACAGTTTTCAAGCATGCGAGAGGCAGCTGCACAGAGGAAGGACAGAGTCTGTTCACCATATCCCTTGGGGACAGGACAAAGTCTCAAATTGCAGAGGGGGGAGATTCCAGTTGGATAGTAAGAAAACCCATCCCCATGGCATGATGAGATCTGGGGCTTGTCTGGAGGCACTGGGGCATCCCTGGGGATCATCAGAGGACCCCAGCGGGGAAATGTTCCTGAGAAGTGACCACCATGGAAGCAGACCACTGGGGCCCTGCATCCTGTTCCTCGGTGCCACCAGAAGGGCAGAGTTGGGTCCCCACCTCCCCTCCTCTGGACCCTGCGTCCTGTTGCACTACGTTTATTGTCCATAAGGCAGAGCTGGTACCTCCAAAGGGTTACCAAAGAGCTGGAGGCTGTGCACAGCCAACGCTGTCCCTTGTGCTGGGGTGGCCACGTCCCACGCTGGCAGCGATGCTCACAGCCCCGCTGGCACCACGTCAGGCCCAGAGCACGCTGAGAGCTGCAGGGCGGGCAGCTGCTGGGTCGCTCCTTCCCGTCTCACCCCAAAACTTGGCCATTAGTGTCCGTGGGCTCAGGCAGCAGCACCCTCTCCTGTCCGCTCTGCTGCAAACACCCTGCTGCTGCTTGTCCTTAGGGGCCATCCCAGCACGTCCCCCAGCAACGTGGGGCCATGTTGGTGGCTGGTGGCATGTCAGCGTGGCCAGCACACGGTGGGTGGGCAGCCAGGGAGGGGATGGTACAGTCCTGCTGCCAGGAAGGCGCTCTCGGGAAGGGGCACCGGTGTTTGGCTGCTCATCCCCAGAGGGGGACAGGCAGCCCCTCATCCCCACAGCACTGTCCCAGCAGGCTGGGGCCAGCGTTGCCCCTCTGCGCGGTGCCAGCGCAGCCTCACGCCTCCTCGGCAGTGGCATCGATCCCCGCGTAGGTGAAGTTCTCAAAGAGGGCCATGTTGACGTAGGCCTACGGAGGAACCCCAGTGAGAAGCTGCTCGTGCCATGTTTCCCATCTACCTCCCGTCCCCACTGGCACACTTGCGGGTGCTGTGCCCTGGGGGGAGGCGATGGGGCTCCCCACACTCAAAAAGCGATGCTGGGGTTACCCCCACACGTGGTGGGGGTCACACAGCTTCTGCTGCTGGATGTGCCCTCCCTGACCCCAAGGGATGCTGCAGCATTCGGACAAGCCCCGTGCAGAGCAGGCATCCCTCCCGCTGAGTTGCTGCCACTCACCTTCCTGGCCTCCAGCATGCGGATGAGCTGCATGGAGATCTGGGCGAAGGGTGGGCGCTCGTAGGGGCGGTCACGCCAGCACTGCCGCATCAGCTCGTACCTGGGGGCAGAGAGCCAGCAGCGGCTCAGCGTGCACGGGGCGGGGAGGGGGCAGAAAAGCTGTTTGTGGGAGACGGGGGGAAGCAGGCAGGAAACTAAAGCCCGGAAGGGTGTTTGGGGTGTGGGACCCCAGCTCATCCCCCAAACACAAGGGGAACAAGGCAGAAGCTATTGCAAGTTGGTGGGAGCCCCGTGGGGCAGTGGGGTCAGGGGGACGTGGGTGCCATCATCAGCTGGGCTCTCTGCCCACTTACACCTCATCATCGCAGTTGCGTGGCTTCTCCATGCGGTAGCCCTGGGGCAGCTTCTCGTAGAGCTCGGCACACGTCATCCCGCAGTACGGCGTCCCCCCTGCAGCCAGAGACACACAGCTGGCTGTGGCGGCGACAGTCCCCAGGGTATCCCCTCCGGGGCTGCAGGAGGATCAGACCTGCAGGGACCCAAGTGGAGGCAGGGGACACAGAGAATGCTTACCCAAGCTGACGATCTCCCAGAGCAGGACGCCAAATGACCACCTGAAAGAGCAGGAGCCAAGGCTGTGATGGAGCCCCCACTCGTGCCCGGATGATGAGCATGGGGCAAAGCCCACGGTGAAGTGGGCAGGCAGGGCTTGGGATGAGCTGGCAGCTTCCCAGGGAGATGCATCAGCATCACCTCCTGCCCTTGCAGCACCCAGAGCAAAAGCATCGCCATACTGACAACCCTGGAGAGGGATAGAGGCAGCCACGGCCATGCCCCAGCCCCAGTACCCCCACCTGCAGGACTTACACATCGCTCTTGGTGGTGTACACGCTGTAGTTCAGGGACTCAATGGCCATCCAGCGAACTGGCAAGCGGCCCTGGGGAAACAGAATGACCGTCAGGGGAGGGAGGATGCCCCACAGACAGAGGGCAGCCGTGACCCAGCTGGTCCCAGAATGGTGGGTCATTCCCATGAGCAGCCAGGGTCCTGCCCACCACATCAGTGCAGGCCCCATGGAGATGCATCGCTCCTGCCTCACCATTGTCTTCTTCACATAGACCTCCTCCCCTCTGGAGAGGCCGAAGTCAGCAATCTTGGAGGCCAGATTTTCTCCTACCAGGATATTCCTGGCTGCCAGGTCCCTGTGAATGAACTGAAAGGGTCCAGCAGTCAGCAGGAGCCACATGGTCCCTCCTGCTGGCCCCAGGGGTCTTGTGCCCAGATGGGGACTCCCCAGGCCCTGGGGAAGGATGCTCTGAGGGGCTTGCTGGGGATGTACCTGCTTCTCACTCAGGTACTGCATCCCCTTAGCCACATCTGAAGCAAACTGGAGGAGCTGTTGGGAGGTGAGGGTGGAGGCAGTGCCGTGCTCCTTGGCAAAGGCCGGGTCTGTCTCCAAGACTCGGCTTTTGCGGAGGAAGTCAAGGAGGTTTCCGTAGGGAGCATATTCAATGGCGATGTACAGGTAGCCTGGGGGGCAGGAGGAGGTTGGGCTCGTGGGACTCTTCCCAGCAAAGAGGAATACACGCCGGGCAGGGGCTGTGGGGCTGGGGAGAGGGAAGAGGGGAATAACCCTCACCCTTGTTCTCGCAGGCACCCAGCAAGTTGATGATGTTGGGGTGATGTCCCAGTTTGCACAGCACCTCCAGCTCCCCGGCAAAGTCCCGATGGTCATTCTCCGAAGCAAACTCTGGAAGGAAAGAAGGGATGGACACTTCAGTCCTATAACAAGGGCCCTTTCTCTGCTTCTCCGCCGATGGCTCCTGCACCTCCTCAGCCCCGAGCATGGCCCAGGATGCAGCTGCATCCCCCAGCCCACCCTGCCTGCCTACCCCCACGCTCACCTTTCAGCATCTTGATGGCCGCATTCATCTTCAGGCCATCCTTTTTGATCATGGCCCTGATGACCTGCCCAAAGTTGCCCTCCCCGATCATGTCCTCAAACTTAATATCTTCCCACTCCAGGATAGGGTAGCTGAGGGGCTCGGGCTGCGGCTTGGGCCGGCGTGTCAGGGTCAGGGTCCCTGAGTTGAACTGCAGGATGGTCTCTTCCCCCTGGCAGATGGGAGTGGGTGAGGTTAGAGGCACCGGGCACCCTTCTGCCCATGCGGCAGTCCCAGCAGGGCAGGGTGGTGGGCAAGGGTGGGCTCCGCACCCTCTCTGCGTGGAAGTGAGGTCTGGCTGCATCCGGACTGGAGGCTATGGAGCGTGATCTGGATCGGGCTGGGACGTGGGGAGCTGGGGACATGGTCCTGGCGGGGCAGGTGGCACTCACCGAGCCAGACTGGTACGTAAAGGTGCGGCGCCGGTGGAAAAAATTCTTCTTGATGAGGAAAAGTGCCAGGAGAGCAAAGAGGATGGTGAGGCAGGTGACGGATACGGAGCCTACGATGGCCAAGAGCAGCTGCTGGTCTATTCCCCCCTGCTCGGTGCTCTGGCTGCCCAGGCTGGGTGGCACGCTCAGTGCTCCTGTCGAAAGGAGGGATGGAGGGTCGTGGTCCATTGCCGAGCCCTGCCCAGGCTGCATGGGTGGGCAAGCACCGATAGCAGCCTTCTCCCAGCACCCTGTGACCCCACAAAGATATAACAACCACATGCCAAGCTCCTGGTGCCATGGTGGCACAGGGGTGAGGGTGTCACTGCCTGGGCCCTGCCACCAAATTTGCCAGCTTCTGGACCTTCAGCCAGCTCTGTGTCCACTCACCAGCTCCAGTGCCAGCTGTGCCCTGCTCCTTTAGCCCCTTGTGCACTGTGTCGGCCTCTGGCCAAGGCAGAGCCACTCTGTGGGTGCCATGCTGCCACCATACCACCCCTGCCCCATCAGGACTAGGAGGAGCAGGATTTCTGAAGACACTCACAAGTGTTTTGGGCTAGGGCTGCTGCTTCAGGACCACTCTTTGAGGCTACCACAAGCACCCCGGTCAATCTTTGCTGACCTGGATGCTGAGCCCAAGCTCCAGTGGAGCCATGAGTCCCCTGCTTGCTGGGACACCCCTCTCACCGTCCCCCAGGGTCTTGGCTTTCACAAGCTGGCTCCATTCCCCCGGGACATGGGAGTTGGCCCGGACGCGGAACTGGTAGCTGGTGCTGGCATTGAGGCCCCCAACGATCTTGGTGGTCTCGGCGCCACTGTCAGTGTCGATCCACTGGGGCTCGCTGGTGCCCCCCACCTGCTGCAGCTCCACGATGTACTTGGTGATGCCCCCATTGGGGTACTCAGGGACCTGCCAGGAAAGCCTGACGGCGGTGTCGGATACGGACTCTGCCAAGAGCGACCGTGGGGAGGAGGGCCCTGGGACAAAGAGAGGAGAGTGTCAGTCCCAGGACAGGGCTCCTGCAGGGGCTGAGCACTGGTTTGAGGACCAGAGCCCATGGATGGCAATGGCAACCAAAGCTGTGCCAGGTTTGAAGGACATCCAGGGACTCCCGTCCCGCGCTTAGGTGGAGGCAGGAGGAGGCGCACATGGACCCCGGGGCCGGGAATGGCTCTCTGGGTACAACAATGGGGCAGGACTGCACCCACAAACACTCCCAGCCTCAGGGACCGTCAAACTAGACATCTCTGTATTGACTAGCTTTTGGGATATTTTCTTTCTTCAACCCTTCCTCACACACAGCAGGTTTTGAGTATCTCATCATTCCCACTGCCTCCTTTGAGCCTTCTCCATCCTGCCCACATCTCTAAACCCAAATCCTCAAATCACACAAAGTTTTAAAAGCAGCAAGTGGAGAAACCTTCATGTCCTCCAAGCCTGACGCTCACCAGCCCTCCTAACACGTAGTGGCCAGCACCGAGCCACATTGAAGGCCTCTTGCACTCCTTCCCCCTTGGCTGCCAGAACGGTTGGTCAGGCTGATGCTCCACCTCCCCATGGTCTCCCACCCACGTGGGGGGCTGCGCACATGTGTGTGTGTGCGTGCCCAGAGGAGGGACTACAGGTCTCCCCAAGCCCTAGTGACCATCCAGGCAGTGGGGTTAAAGCAAACCAAGAGGAAATAATTTCTTCACGCAATGTATAATTGTATCGAGGAACTTGTTGCTACAGGGCGTTGTAAAGGCTGCAAGTATAGACAGGTCCATCAGGTCTTGGGCAGGGGTGCGGAGGACAGATCTGTTTGTGAGCATCACTCATGATGGCCTGAATGTCGTGTTCAGCTTAGGATGTTTCTCAGCTGCTTGGTGCTGGAGGGTGTGGGGTCTAGCAGGGAAAGAAGAACCCATTTTCCCCCAGGCAGCTGTTCATGCTCTATCAGAGATGGGATACAGGAGCAACCGGACCTGGGGATGGTCACTGTTACAATTATAACTGATTTATCATTGTAATCCCCTGTAATAATTCCCTGTGCTCTGCTAGACTCACCTTTGCTGTTGATCATGACCTTGTAGAGGTCAGAGGGGGGCCCCAGGCTGGTGCAGTGGTACACCAGCACCTCCAGGCCATACTCCTTGTTGAACTCCAGGTCCCCGATGCGGGCAGAGAGCACAGAGATGGACGTGATGTTTTTCTCACAGACCAGCCGCCTTGCGGAGTCGAAGAGGTGGACAATGAACCCGTGTGCTGGCTCGTGGTTACTTGGCAATTTCCAGTTGACGTGAAGTGTGTTTTTCTCCTCTATGGACCAGCCTTCGATCACAGGCTTGACTGTGGGCTCTGCGAACAAAAAGGCAGCAAAACCTCACGGCACATCAGCAGTGCTTTGCAGACCCTGTGCCATGCAGGGTTAGGGGCAGGGGCAGGGGCAGGGAGATGGAGGCTCACCAAGGCACTCTGTCACCATGACGGCCTCAGGCCCCTTGCTGCCCTCCCCACCGTCCCCTGGCCGGCTCAGCTGCACCTTGACGATGTAGGCAGTCACCGGCCGGAGGTTCATGAGGGTGATGTTCTCACTGTTGTCGACTGTTGGCCAATAGGACATGTCAAAGCAATGCCCATGACCCACAATCTGCCCTGCCACCGGCATTCTCCTTGGCATCACCATGGGGGTCCTGGGATGGAAACCTCTGCCCACCCCAGACCCTCACTGGTTGGGGCAGCTGTGCCCTCCTGCCCAGGTCCTACCTGTGCCCCCAACCCCAGCAGACACATACCCACAATGGATGACCATGCTGAGGTATCATCCTTGGGCTTGTAGAGCAGCTTGATGGAGGTGATGGGTCCATCGCCAGAGAAGCAGTCCACAGGTGACACCACGAGCTGGCGGCTCTGCTTGGCCAGCAGCCGAGGGGGGCTCAGGGGTGCAGGTGGCACTTGGGGGAAAGGAGGGAATGACACCAGTGGGACTGGGAGCAACAAGGACCAGAGTGTGGGTACATCTGCCACCTCTTGGCTCCTTCCATCTTTGTCAGGGAAGTCTTTAATCACCACCCGAACCTGCCTGCTGGCACTGCGGCACTTGATGGGTGGTATCCAGCCCAGTGCATGGGGTTTGGCATTGCCATACTGTGCTGTCAGCCTCCCCCAGCAACCCCAGCTCGTCCCACTCATGCCACCACCCTTTCCTCACCTCGGATGTTGACCTTGACTTTACGGCTGTCCTGGCCCCCAGTCGTGGAGACCCGGCACTCCCATAGCCCGGTGTCTGCCTTTGTCAGGTGCTGCACCTGAAACTCGCAGGTGATCTGCCCCGGCTCGATGATGGCTTTGATGAGCTGAGGGCACAGAGGGTGCCGTCAACCCCCCAGCTCAGCCCCCTGGCTCCCCGTGCTGGACTGAAGCTGCCCAGCAGACTGGCGGGGACACAGGTGCTTTTGAGGGAGCCGGCAATGCAGGGATGGTGGTGGGGCAAGGGCCCGGGGGCGGTACCTTGAGCACAGTGCCATCAGCCTTGCGCAGCTCCACGCTGTCACTGGCAGGCAGTGGGTTGCCTGTGGCCACACAGCTGACAACGGGCTCTGAGCCCAGGTTGAACTCCAGCTCTGAGGCCAGCTGGATGATCTGGGGGAACCGGTCTGGCACACAGAAATCAGCGTTAGGGCTGGCCCCACTCCTCCCCAGGCACAAGAGAGGCTGGCACCTTTCCCCCCTCCCGGCTGCAGCCAGACCCTGGCGCCAGGAGCCGGTGCCAGATGCTGTGGTCCAGCCCTGATCCCCATCCCACACAGTGGGCTCAGCTTTGCTCTCGGCATGGCTAATCCCAGGGGGCCAGATTAGACGGTCCCCTTGCAGCACCCTGGTTTCCATAGGGTTGGGGGCTATTTCTGCAGGCAAGGGTGCTGCTGAGCCAGCTGGCGAGGCCAGTAGCTGATGGCACCCCCAGACACCGATGAGGAAGGAGATGGCACCCACTGGGGGGTGGAGGACAGAAACCCACCGCAGCCCCGCGCCAGTCTCACCTGACTTCTCACAGTGCTGCCCATGCCAGCCCGCCGGGCAGACACAGCCGCTGAAGCGGTTACAGCTGCCTCCATTTCGGCAGGCACACCCCAGGGCGCAGTCAGGGCCATAGTATCCTGGGAGACAGGCTGTGGGAAGAGGAGAGCCCGCTGCTACCCCTGGCCGTGGTGCAGGACCATGGAGGCAGAGACTGTGGGCAGCTGGTGCAGGCAGCAGTGCTGCTCAGCCTGCACCAGCCCTCAGGCCGGGAGAGGTTTGCACGGGTCCCAGAGGAAGCCCAGGCTGGACAGGTGAACTGATGTACACCCATGTCCCTGTACCTTGGTTGCAGCGGGAGCCTCGCCATCCTGAGGCGCAGGAGCAGCCGTAGGGGTCCGGCAGGCAGAAGCTCAGCCCCCTGCAGCCCTGGGCTCTCTGGCACGTCTCCTGGCAGTTGCGGCCAAACTGGCCTTCCCGGCAGGCTGGAAAAACAAGCATGGTTTGCCCTCACCCTCCATTCACTCATGCACACGCACAGCATGGTGCCAGCTTGGGTACCTCGAGCACCATATCGCCACCCCGAGCAGGCACAGGAGCTGTATCCTGCTGAGAAGGTGGATGGTCCAGCCCTGCTCCAGAAACAGGGGAGGCTCTGGGGAGTTTCTGGCCACCGTGCCTGGGTCTGGGGGTGCAGCAGGGTGCAGCTCCTGCTGCTGGGCAGCCTGGCACCTACCTCGTTCGCAGCGGGTGCCCATGAACCCGGGAGGGCAGACACATTCGCCAACATGGTCGTGGCAGACGCCGCCGTTCAGACAGTCGGGACAGTCCTTCTCACAGGATGGTCCCCATTTCTTTGCGGGGCAGGCTGCAGAGAGAGCAGAGGAGGCGCAGGGTGGTACGGGGCTGGAGGGCAGGGTACGGCTGCCTGTCCCTGCGTCCTGGGGAGCCAGGGCCCCGCTCACCTCTCACGATCAGGCGGTAGAAGGCACTCCACAGAGGGCTGTCCCCCATGAATGTGGCACTGTAGACGCCATTTTCGCTCACGCTGACGTTGGGGAGCGTCAGGGTGACGAGGTCGCCCCGCACCTCGCCCCGGTCCGTGGTCTGGTAGTAGGTGCCTGCAAGGGGGCAGAAGGTGACCTGGGGCCCCCCCACACCCCTGGGGCCAGCACCAGGCACCGTCTGGGAGCAACCCCAGCCCTGTGCCTGCTCTTGGGGCCACTTGCCATTTCTTTTCCACATAACGTCCGTCTCCTTCCTCTTGAGGACCCTGGCAGAGAAGGTGGCCGGCTCAGCGACGTTCACTGACTGCGTGGCCTTCACTGGGAAGAGGTGGGCTGTGGAGAAGGAGGAGGAGGAGGAGGAGAAAGAGGAAAAGGAGGAGGAGGAGAGGGAGCAGGCTGAGCAGTGGTCACTCCCCAGGGAACTCACACCCAAGGGCAGTGCTGGCACCCCCAGACCAGCCACCCCAAAACACAGCCCACCACTATTCTGTTGGGACAACATGATACACCTCCCTGTCCGCCCTGTGTGGGAGCTGGGACCCCCTCGAGCCTCTGCAGGGACAAGCTCTCCCACCCTGGCCCCTCCGCCCCCATGGGCAGACACCAAGGAGCGGGATGGGGGACCCTGCCCTCCAGCCACCCCGCCAGCCCCAGCCCGGCACGGGATGACGGTGGCCGTAGCCTGGGGAGGTGACGGCTGGGACACATCTGCACTGTGCACCCCTGCTCAGGAGGTGGAGCGCGGCTGCAAGTCACCCTATGTGACTATTGGCCCTGTCACTGCTGTTTTCCTGATTTCCCAGATGCTGGGGCATGCAGCAGCAGCAATGAACCCTCAGAGTATTAATGTGAGTCAGCCAGAGCCCAGCCTCGAGCCCAGACGGGGCTATAAATATGTTAAGGCCTGCGAAAACAAGCCCTGGGCGTGCCAGGACAGACACAAAAGAGGACACGGGCGGGCGCTGGCACTCGGAGCCTGCCAGCACGTTGGCTCGCATGCACCAACAGCAGCCATGCTGCATTGGAGCTCAGGCACATCCAGCCCCAGGTCCCGCCCCGGCGAGGCCGGGGGCCAGGAGGAAGCGGCACACGCTGCAGACGCCCGGGGAAGGGCACCGCAGGTCACGCATCCCGGTAATTCCCCAGAATCGCCTCCCCACCTGTCCCTCCATTTGGGATCTTTCTGCCACGGACTTTGCAGTCCCTTGTAAAGGGCACACAGATGTGGGCGCCATCCATGGCCGCTTGTTCAGCTGTTTGTAACCACAACCAGTGGCATAGGTCCCCGCAGAGACCCTGTGCTGTGCCAGTGGGGACTTCCCCATGTGACATGAACCGCAAATTAACTCCTATTCTTGCCCCCTTTCTT